>CM021104.1:563891718-563926647 GCA_007115665.2 Sequoiadendron giganteum | reverse complement strand
GCATAGGATTTGGTAATAAGTTATGTTCTAGGAATTGTGAGTTCTCATATTGCAAAGCACTATGATCATTGGCCACACATTTTTTATTCATTAATTGATATATACTGGTTATTACATATTTGACTCTATTTACCCAATTGATGATGGACTAGTCTATTGATGGATAATAATGAAGCATTTGAGGTGGTAGTACACCAAATTAGGGATTCAAAAGAACAAAAAAATTATAAATCATTAAATATTCCAATTATGATGTATGTGCTTAAAGTATCATTCAATTACTAGCATTAGGTGGTTATTTTCTCAAAGGTTTTCCAAGCCTTCTATAAGTAGCATCTAGTTGCACTTAGGAGGAACATATTTGTGTGTTGAAGTGTTCTTGAGGAACTAAATATCAAATGAAAACAATTGAACACCCTCCTTAGTCCCAAAGAGCCTTAAGAGTAGGGGTACGAGCTTGAAAATATTTACTCATTATTTGGCCACAAGCTTTGGTAGTTCTTAAATACAAGGGTTGGAAATCCTCTAGGGAATTTCAAAGCTTAGTTGGAAAAAATACAAATGAAATCCTTTCAAAAAATTCCTTAGTATAAATCCCTTTATTAAATTTTCTAATTTTTTGTTGACTTCCTATCACAGTTTCAAGATTACTCAAGTTAAAAGTTATTCCATTAAACTCATCATCTTTATTGACCCCTCAACCCTAATGTTCCTAGTTGTTACCCATCCGATTATTTTAATCATTACTTTATTTAGTATGGGTCAATAAACTCTTTTAATATTTGCTAGTCTCCTAAGTTTGGAGTTTAATGTTTGGTTGTTGGCCTAGTGTTTAGACTTAAAATTTATGTCCCCATGTGTTGTATGCCTAGTTGGGCCTCTTTTTTAAGAACTAACTTGATGTACATGTAGATATCTAATTTTATAGGGGTAATCAGATCTATGCGATCAAATACTGATTGCTCCTTGTTCCCCCATCAGGTTTTATTTCCTATTATAATAATCTCATGGGTTGGTGAGCGAATGTCACGTGTCCTATGCAATGGTGGGGCCTAATGTTTTTCAAAACTAGTAGGTTGTAGGTTATAATAAATCAATGGTGGAGATGAAATTATATGGCTTCAGATAGATTGTTCCTTGCTAGCACACATGATTTTAATATTCACTAAAATAAGCTCATGGGCTAGCAGGTGGTGGACATTGAATGGAAAATTTTAGGGGAAAGGGAGCTCTATATCACTTCTAGGGTTTTCACCTAAAAGGAGAGAGTTCTTTCACACCCAACCCTTGGAGGGTTCATTCAAGACTAAGTGTTAATGTTGGTGATTGAAATGTGTTTAAATTAAATTCCCTAAATGTTGGAAATTGATAAAAGAGACTATATGCTAATGTAAGACTTAGAAAATACAACTTGTTTGAGAACACATTATGATATGCAAACATGACCTAAAAATGAAAATAAAACTAAATATAAGACTATGAAACAAAAGGTGTGCATCTAGAAGTGTGTTGTAGACTTGACGTAACTCTAAAATTCTAGAAATACTGATTTTTATGCTTAGTGGGACACTTTTGCCAAACTCAGCAACATAGTCCAGTTTCAGGGAAGTTCTGGATAACCAAACCGAGGCCTATTTCAGTGAAATGGAACTCTAGATCTGCATAAATCTCTAAAAAACTACACAGTGGGACTAATTTTCCACAATTGGTGGAAGTTTCCTTTTTGTCTTTTCTGAAAATTTGAAGGTGGAAACCAAAGCTCTTGACCTGCACTTTTTGTTCCTCCAAGTATTCAGACTAGAAACCTTGATTTTCGGTCTCTAGGTGTCTTTTTGTGTTGATCTTGACCTATTCAACAAGGAGATGACTTCAAAAATATTTCAATCCATTCTTCCATGATTTCCAAATCCTCAAAGTACCTAAATCTACAAACACACAAAAGAAAGAAAGTGAGAAATGTTGACTATTAGGGCATGGGGGTTTGCCTTGGTCAAACCCCTTTTGGATAATTAAATCAAGTGGAGAAACAAGATAATGAAGTATGAAATGTAAGACAATGGAATTAGTACCTTGCCATCAATATAGATCTTGAGTTGCTACAACAATGGTTGAAGATTCAGCCCTTCAATGCTTGCTTGATGAATTAGAATGCCAAAACCCTAGCTTGCTTGAGAAGACTGAGAGATGAGTGATTGAGAAGATTGAGTGAATGAATATAATATAATAGTTAGGGTGAGAATGAGGGGAAAACCCTTTATTTATACATGATTTTCCCTAATTTACCAAAAATGCCTCATCACAAGATGACCTTAGGGTTTAGAGAATAATATCTCACTAGAAATTTGAAATAATTTTGATTTTTATGCCAAATGGGACTAAGTCACCCAAGGTGGTGACTTAGTCCACTTAGAAAATTTTAACTATATGTGAGGAATTTAAATATAATTAATGATGCTTAACGAGATTTTTCTCCAAAACACACTCAAGTATGGCCTATGAGTGCATTAATGGGTCATTTTATCATAAGAAAGGGTCAATTTATTGATGACAAGCCTAGGGAAGTGTGAGAGTTTGTTAAAAATCCTTACAACACTTTAAAATAAGCCTTGGTAAAGGGTAAAAAGAGGTTATTTATGTTAATTATACTAAAAAGGTCCTAGAAAAGTGTGAAAGTGGGTTACAAAACTTTCAAATAAGGCTTGGTAAGGGGTAAAAAGAGGTTATTTGGGTTAATTATACTATAAAGGTCCTAGAAAAGTGTGAAAGTGGGTTACAAAACTTTACAACACTTTTGCAAGACACCATAGAATTCTTATTGATTTGCAAGCGTTCAAGACCGAATGTGAATGTGTAGAACACATTACAACATTAAATGTAGGAAAAAAATAAGTCAAAAACCACAAGAAAGGCCCAAATGAGTGAAAAATGTCAAGGATACATTCTTTTGTGACACATTTAGCCCCGAATTTAGTGAGAGAGTGAAATTTCTTCAAACTCACACTAAAGTAGCCATTCAAGAAGGGTCCAATCGTACCAATCTAGACAATAAAGGAGACAAAGATCAGAGGAAGTTTCACAATCCCCCAGGATTCAAGATCCCAAGTCAAACCAACATAATCACAAGAGGACACACACAAGGTGAATGACTTGCAACAAAACAAGATACACGGTCATTCAATGACAAGAACTGAAGGAAGAATAAGAATGAAAGTAGAAAGGGTGGATGAAGCTTCAACCATTTGTCCAATTGGTTGTGGATCAGATCTAGGTTGTTTGTCCAAAAGTGCATACTCACTCTTAGGTGATGAAACTCATAGCCGTTTGTTAGGCGAGAAGGCCAAAAAGGTGAGAAACATACACTCATGGCTGGTATGTACTCACACACACAAGTGGCTATGATGAAAGTCATTCCACTGGTTGGGCTTCTGCTCAATGATACCAAAGTTATACCTCCTTATAACATTAATAAGGTGCCACAAAATAAAATGGCTTTGTGAATGATTTTTGAAATGTGGAAATGGTGTAAGGAATGTTCAAAGGTATTTTGCTTTCTTCATGCAAGGTCTCATCTCAAGGAACTGTTGGAAAGAGAAATTGTGAATATATTTTAGTATTGTCATTGATGGAAACCCTAGTCAGTGATTGGATCCACATATCATCATTTGATCACACTAGCAATCAAATTGCAAACAGTTAAGGAAGAACACAGAATTTGACAATTTTATGTTCATCGATTCACATGAATATTTTTTGCTAATATTTTGTGTTACGTATCTTAGGGAAGATTGACTAACATATGCTTTTTGTTTTGCGTGAATCTCAGTGCATCATATTGATTCATGTGTGAGTTGGAAGATCTAGTTGGCTAATTCTATGCTTTATCAGTTCTAAAGCCGACTTCATGAATGTATCATGCCACAGATGTTTGGGAAGTAATTATTTAATTAATTTTGCATTTGAGCATTTTTTTCGGGTCCTAACTAAGTTGTGGCTGACCATTGTGGATGTGCATCATAATTTGCTCATGATTTGAGCTGATAGTTGTAAATATTCTTTTGTTCTATTGATGTTGACATATGGGCAATTAATTCTTAGTTGCAGATATGTATATGAGATTGTTCATATCATTTTGAATAAGAGCGGAGTAGAAGAGTGATAATGCATAGTTTGACTTGTGCATGAAGGATTTGTGTTGTGAGTCTGAGTAAAATAGAGTAGAAAGTGTAGAATCAGTCTAAAGGATAGAATATTGAGTATTGAGCCTAACCGAAACTGTAATCAAGCATATGTAGATGTTATTTTCTCAATTCAAATTCTTAGATGGTTTTAATCTGATTTTCTTTGTAAGATATTGAGTCTTCTTTGAGCATTGAGCTCTAGGTAGTGTGCTTGAATACATGTGTATTCCCCAAATTGTAAAATTCATTTGAGTATACTTAGATCATATTGTGGATTGGTCATCCACCGTGGTTTTTCCCCGAACAGGGTGTCCACGTAAAAATTCTTGTGTTATGGTGTTTTGGTTGTTTGCTTTATGTTCTTGCATATTTCTTTTGAATGAATTTTTTTAATGCTTGAAGAATAAAGATCAATAAAGTTAGAAATTGTAGAACACTAATTCACCCCCCTCTTAGTGTTGCTTGATTCCAACAATTGGTATTAGAGCTAGTTCCTTAGAAGAAGTCTCACAACTTAGGGAGATATTGGAAAGTGTTCTACTGGATTCAAGTAGTCTTCATCAACAAATTTTGGTGGGCCTAGATGATCTTGATCAATCAAAGTTTGAAGTTCAAAAATTGCAAGAAAACCTCATGGATACTGATAAATTCATTGAGTGTTTGAAAGAAAAAAATAAAAGTCTAGAGAGAAGAGAAAGGAAATATGTGATCATATTAAGAAAAATTGCAATAAGAGCATTGAAGATGAACAAATCAGTCAAGCCCTAATGAAAAAGATAGAAGAATGTGAAAATATTACCAGAGATAATGCAGTCGTAAGGCATGAAATGGAATCTATCATGATGAGGATGACCAATGAGATTGAGGATAGGAAGAAGAATGAGGAGAACCTAGCATAATCTTTGAAAGAAAAATCTGAAGTATGTAGCCGATTTGACAATGAATTGGAATAGTCTAAAAATAATGAGGAAGTGCTGGAAAAATAGATTGATGATCTCAAAGATGAACTTGCTACTACAAATGAGTACAAAGAAAAGTTCAAAATTAGCTCAACCAAGCTTGATGAACTAATTAATAGTTAGAGGAAAAATGGTGACAAGCGAGGTCTTGGTTATGAAGAAGGAGAAAGTTCTAGATCCGTTCAAAGGAGACCTACGCAAGAAAATCAAAGAAATAGAGCTGGATGAAATCCGATAAGGCAGACTAATGCTCAAAGATTCAGTGGTTACTATTTTACCTATAATAAATTTGGTCATATGGATTCTCAGTGTACAAATAGGATGAATCCAAGTGGTCCATCATTCTCAGGTCAATGTTTAAATTGCAATAAGTTTGTTCATAAGTCAAATGAATGCATAAATATGATGAACAACTTTCATAGAAATATTAGATGTTATACATGCAATAGACTTGGCCATACTACTAACTAGTGTAGATCAAAAGAAAATCAGTGGAGCAAACGATCTGGACATAAAAATGTTGTGTGCTATAACTACAACAAATTTGGTCACATTGCTAGATTCTATTGGAACATAAAAGGTTTGGTAAATCAAAGGAGAAACATACAGAAGGATGTTAAGGGAAAAGGAAAAGTCACTATAGATGTGATCAGAAAGAAAATGAAGAAGAAATGGGTGAAGAAGAGTCTGTCTAATGAAGAAAATGTACCAGCACCAGAACCTGCTTCTGGTAGTTCATCCGGGAATTAGTTTTAGGCCTTTTGCCTAGGGGGAGATGTCAATAAAATATCTTAACCCCCTACTGATAACTGACACCGAGGTGTGGATAAGTTCAGTAAGTGCATTGATTCCCTATAGATGTTTTTAAAACTATTGGAAAGAGTATTGTTCAGTATTGGAGGTCTACAGAAGAATCATCTATCATGATGCATGGAAACAAGGTAATCGAATGAGTTAGGGTAAAAGCATTTATTGCATCAAAATGGGTTAAGTGTGCAAATGATAAAAGGCTATTTTTATCTTCTTTTTGTAACTTTGTATTTTGAAGAAAAGAAGTTTGGAGAGCTCTGAGGTGAACCTTGGCAAATTGAGGTGAAATTCAAGTGTGAAGAAGCTTTCTGCAATCAAACTATGATTCAATGGAAATGTATTTATCAGCAAAACCTTGTGATCTTGTGAATTGGTGAAAATGGCTACTCCATTGGTAGTTGAAGTTAAGGATAGACCCTATCCCAAATTCAAATGGCATCCCTTCAATTCTATCGAGACCAACCCATTTGGCACTTTTTCATCTATTCCGTATGGCATCTTACACACTGAAGATATTAGAGATTATATTCACGCTAACATTGAAGAACTAGGGAGCTCACAACTGCTGAATTTGTATAATAATCACATTATAGGAGAATATTTCTGTGTGAAGCTGGAATTTAAAACCCTAGAAGAAAATAAATTTACATAGATTGTTAAATTTCCCATCTTTGAGGAGACCGAATGGGTCAGTTACATCTTGAGTCGAGTTCATGATGAATTCATGTGGTTAAGTATACCCTTCAAGATTGCTATGAATATATATTCCCTAGCTCCCTTTGGGTTATTTTATTTTTCTTAAGTACCGGCCACACCCTCCTTTAGAGGACAATATCGAGCTCCTTTCATAAAGGTTTTATGTGAATTCTACCACTTGTCAACCGAGCACTCCTTGTAGGTTTTCTATCTCTCTCTTTTTAGTGACCATCGCCATGCTTCCATGTGTTAGCAGTTCACAATCTTTAGTGCCTCTTTCCATCACTCTCCTTTCAACATCCAATCATAGGCCATGTAACTTTGATCTACACACATTTCTTGGCAGCCCCCACCTTTTGCACAGTATGCTTGGAGGCCTCCATGTGTATTTGCAACATAAGTCCTTCATCACTTAAAGGGAAGGATGAACATTGACCCTAACCACTTGCCATGTGATCTTCTAAAAGGCTTCATCGTAAAGGAGAATTAAGTAGGCGACAACCTCACACCAGCTGCCATGTTTTGTAACTGCCACCATGAGTGGATAGCATGTGTCGATGCTCTGGTCTGCTGGGACCACTACCATCATTTCTAGGGGATCCATTTGGCTCTAATGCATCCTCATGCATGGCTTAAATATTTTCTATTGCAACAACTAGGGGAAATCATTGCTAAAACATCATTTCTCATGATCAAAGGATCTTTTCTATTACTAGCCCACCGAGTTGGGTTTTCAATATAAATACTGATTCTTTAGAAGTAGGACTTTATATTTTAATAGAAAAAATTGGTAGGAGAACCAGGCCTTTACCTCTTTTTAGATCATTGTAAAGATTTATAGGCTGTGCCATTGTTTGGCCTTTCTATTTTCTTAAGGATTTTTTATAAAGTTTCACTATGCCATCATGGTACTAAATGTTTCATTTTTAGAAATTCTATAAATTTAATGCAAGCTTGCTAGTTTAGATCATGTCTTTGACTCCTCTTTTCAGTAAATATGCATAAATATTATTTTATGTTGTTGAGTGACTCATTTAGACTTCTATCTTTATTTTCAGTCATTCTGGGACATCGTAGATTATTGAACAGGCCCTTAGATCCCATCTACAAGATAGATCTATCGTGCCTTACATCTAGATCTTGGCGCATTTCCCTAGTTAGATATTTTTATTTTATATTTGCTTCTTTTTCCCATTCAAAACCCCAGTTATAGAAGAAGTTGGCTTCTTTAAAATCTGGAGGTTACTCAGTTTAGTGCAATAGGTCTCCCCTTTAACTGAGTTTCCCACAAAGGGCTATTACCTTGTCAATTTTTGGCATCAATAATTTTTCTTTTTCTTGGCACGCTCGGTGGGATCGCTTGTTACTAGATCACAAACCACAAATAATCCTGGCTTATTAGTGCCTCTGCTAGTAACAACAGATATCCAAACTTTTCCAATAGGACTATTAGATACTAGTCATGATGGAAATCATGAACCAAAATTATGTGGCTTGGGATGTCAGAAGTCTCCTTATAGCCCTAGTCGCACCTAACATTTGGTCCCCTATCTTGGTCTCTTCTCTCAAAGCTATTACAAATTTTACTAGAGTTGGCTCAAGAACACCATTCAAACATCTACAAGATGTTGGAGACGTGTGTTTGGTGCACAGAGTGACAGATCATAACATAGCACTAAGATTGGTTGCCACTTCTTTGCAAGGAAGAGCACTAGATTGTTATCACACTGTACCAACTAACTCTATTGATACTTGGGATCAACTCGAGGATCCTTTTTATGAAACATTCTCTAATGATAGAGATAGGTCTTTGCTATGTCACTAGCTATCAACAATCAAGTGGGCCCCATTTGAAGCCATTACTAATTTCAATGCCCGATTCCATACAACCTAGCAAAGAATCCAGAATGCCATCTGACCACCACCTAAGTTAAAATTTATCCTCTACTTAAAGTCCATCAATGTCGACATCTCCATGATGATCCAGTCAGTTGGCAGAACCACATTACTAGATGCATACAACATAGCAGTCAAGGCAGAGAACAAACTAATCGATGTCAGGAAGTTGCCACCTCAGGCCATTATGCTAATATTCCCTGAAATATCGGCCTCTACTCAAGAGATTCTATCTAATAGCACACCTGCACCACCCCCATCTATGTACACATATATAAGTGCACCACAAAATGCTGCTTCTACATGTGGTGCTTGAAAGGACGAGATGAGTGACATAAGGGAGATGTTACAAAACTTAACAAATAAAATAACTACTATCAAGCACAACTAGACTGCTCCTCTAAGATCATCCTACCAAAGTTATCAAAGTGGTAGACCCTCTTACCAACATAACCAATATCAAGGAGTTGCACAAACAAGTTTTCTGAAGAAGATAAATAACCAGATAGTGTCGGTACCAACTCCACTAGAGGCTTTTCAAACTAGTACAAGCAAAGAAGTAACTGTGGGGTAGAAAAATCTCACCAAATATTTCAATCCCTAGTGCTATCCCTACGACGATGTGCATATTCCTCAAAATTGTTTGCGTGGAAATTTACAACAAAAGGTTGCAGAGCAATGTAGCCAAGGTGTGGTGAGAAATTTAGGACATACATACGCCTCTCCCCAAATGGAGAATGCATTTTTCACTACACAAATGCAAGGAATGCCCTTGGTGCTAGAAAATGACATAGCTCCTGACCATGCTCTCCTCTCATGGATGGAAGGGGAGGAAGCAGTGTTCACTTATGAAGCATCCATATCAATGACCCCACAAGTACAGTTTGAATACAACAATCGCTCAAAGAGGAGATTAACATGCGAACTCGTCACTCTGCAACCTAGAAGTAGGCTAGATCAACCCCCTGGTCCTTCCACAATTGCTCCACAACCATAGCTGCAAAAGGAGATTATCATCACCAAATCCAAGGAATAGAAGGCTCCAAATCTGCCACCCTTCAACATGGTGGAGCAATTGAAGAAATCTTCCGCTAATATATCCCTTTGGGATATCTTAGGCATTCCAAGGTAGAAGTCATTACTATAGAAGGCCCTGCAGAAAGATATGACCGTGCAGTCAATCAGACAAGCTTCCAAAAATGCTATCGACTCATCACCTCAAGCCAAAGTTAATGTGAATACTACAGAGGAGGCTTCACTTGAAGCAAAAGAGGAGAAACCTAAACCCTTTTTCTTGACTCTCATTATAGGGAATAAATTGCTGCAAAACTCGATGATTGACTCCAGTGCCAACACTGGAGTCATGCCCAAGTAGATAGTTGAAGCCTTAGGGCTTAGCTATGAGCCCTTAAAAAGAGGAGTTATGCAGTTGAATGGGAACAAGGTTGAAACTATAGGCCTCATTAAATACATCACAGTGTCGTAAGACACCATGATCATTGACATCCCTCCCATGTTTGGCCTCTGCCTATCCAAGGAATTCACCTCAAAAATAGGTGGATACCTTTCTTTGGATTGGTCCCACCTACTTCTTAGAAATAAGCATGAGGCTAAAATGAAGATAATATCAGAACATTTATATGTAGAACATGTAGCTTATGAAGCCATGATCAAGTTCAAAAACACTCATACCTCTATCATTGAAGAAGAAGCCAATGATAGCAAGCTAATGGGAGATGAGCAGGTGACTGAAGACAAAGCTGATCAAGAAGAAGTCTTCTCGATCGAGTATGTAGGTGCCAATCCTTTCGGTAATTATAATGCTACAATTTTGGGCACGTATGTCATCTATGATGAGGATCAAGAGCTCTCGAGGGTATTGAATGACTCCATCACTGAACAAGCCTTGAAGCTCTGGACATTACACTTCAATGGTGCAAGATGCACGATTGGAACTGGTGTCGAGATACGCCTAAAATCTCCATCTAATGAGAAAATCTTCAGGTCTTTCCACTTTCAATTTTCTTTCTCAAACAATGAAGCCAAATATGAGGATCTTGTGTAAGGAATAAGCCTCGCGGAGTGCATGGGTATCAAACAATTAGTGGTGTTCAAAGATTCTGAACTTGTAATCAATCAAGTCAAAAAAAATTCCGTTGTAAAAAATGTCTGTTTGCAGTCATATAGGCAAAAGCTATGGGACCTCGTCGAGGGTTTCAAAGCTTTTAACATCCACACGGTGTCAAGGGAGCATAATTCAAATGCAAATTGTATGGCAATGATAGGATCTCAATTCGATCCCATCTCTGACTTGATTGAGAATGTACACTCTATGTGAGTAATCGTTTGAGCCTCCATTCCTGATAATTATTAGAGCTGGAAAGTATTAGAAAGTGATGAACACAACACCTCATTTATTCAATAGCTAGGAGAGTTCGTCAATCAGTTTTAGCCAAAAATGAAGAAGCGTACAAAGGACAAACGATCTAGTTGAAATAAAACAAGATTTTGAAAGGGTTGGTCACTGTCAAAAATATTTTTGACTATGATGATGCAAGGAATGATAGGAGAAAATTTGTAGCAGACTAGGTAGACTTCGTCGACCTTGAGGTCAGGAATAGAAGAAAATTGAAGGTTTGGAAAGAAGTCTCACAGTGTGATAAAATAGGCTTATACACTTCTATGAAAAATACAAAGGGGTTGTGGCTTGGTCTTATTATGACCTCAGGGGATATAATCCTGACATCATCCAACAAACCATCAAACTAATGGAAGGTGTTAAACCTATTTGAAAAAATTAGATGCTTGTAAATCAAAAGATTAAAGCCTTAATGGCACAAGAACTAGAGAAGTTGATCCAATCCAAGATTTTCTTTCCAATCAAGCATAGTACATGGGTATCTAACCCTATTCCAGTCTAAAAAAAAATAGAGACATTCATCTCTGTGTTGAATTTCATGACCTAAACAGAATATCACTGAAGGATCATTACCCACTGCCTTCCATGGAATCAATCTTGCAAACTATGGAAGGTGCATAGATGTTTTCTGTGTTAGATGGTTTCTCAAGCTACAATTAGGTTTGGGTTAAAGAATAATATCAGCACAAGACCACATTCACCACCATGTGGGGAATGTTTTTGTATGCCAAAATTCATTTTGGCCTATCAAATGTGGGGGCCACTTTCTAGTGGGCAATGGACATCACCTTTAGCGAACTGCTCAACAAAATCATCCTCATCTATTTATATGATCTAACCATATTTTCCAAATCTAAAGATGACCATTTTGATCATCTAGAAATGGTTTTCAAAAATTCCAAGAGTTCAAGGTATCCCTAAACCTAAAAAATTATGTTTTTAGAGTACCACAAGGAAAATTATTGGGGCATGTAGTGTCCCAAGAAGGAATCACTATTGATCCTGAAAGGGTAAAAGTAATCCGAGAACTTCCTCTTTCGGTAAAAAAGAAAGGAGTCAAATATTTTTTGGGGAAGGTTAACTTTGTAAGAAAGTTTATTTCTGATTTGGCAGGAATAATTAGACCAATCACCCTGATGCTAAAAAAAGACCAATTGTTCAAATGGAAAAGAGAAACAAGAGAAGCCTTCGAGAGGGTGAAGGATGCTATTTCTTTAGCTCCTATGTTGGAAAATCTAGACTTATCAAAAGTCTTCACAATGTATGTTTTAAGCAACAAGACAAGCATCGCCATTGTTCTAATTCAGAAAGATAATGAAGGTAACGGAGAGAATCCTATAGCATTCCATTCTTGAACCTTGAAGGAGTATGAGATGAACTACAACTTCGTCGAAAGGAAATATTTCACAATTGTAAAGGGACTCAAGAAGTTCTGACATCTTATAGCTTGCACTAAGGTGATCGTTTATGTCACACATTCTAGTGCACACAAGTGCATCATGGAAGGAGAAATCACCAAAAAAAGAGCCAACTTGATCACTAAGATCCTAGAATATGACATTGAGGTGAAGCCTACAAAGATTGCCATTGGAAGAGGGTTGTGAAAATATTTGGCACATGATGAAGAAATGGAAGCTAAGGAAGAGCAACCAAAGATAGTCCTAACAAATGAGTCCAAACCTAAAGGTTGCTGGCTGGCGGATAGGGTAAGATTTATGCACATCGGCAAGTATCCATTGGGACTTCTTTCTCAAAGAAGAAGATAATACCAACTACAAAACAATGGGTACTCGCTTATTGAATGGATTGTCTTTAAGAGGAATTTCAATGACGTGTTATTGTGATGCGTCACCACGAAGCAAGCAAAGAAAACTCTTGACACTTTTAATAGCACACCGGAAGGGGGACACTTCTTTGATAAGACCACCACCATTAAAATTTTGCACGCTAGGTACTTCTAGCCTACATTATTGAATGACTCCTGCAAAATGATAAAATCTTGCAAAGAATGTAAATTCTATGTAGCGAGAAGAAATATTTTTGCCATACCTCTCAATTCGATAGTAGCGGATGAACCATTTGTGTAATGAGGGATAGACTTCATCAGGATGATAAAACCTACCTCCAATGCTGGTCACAAGTGGATCCTCATAGCCACAGACTAATTCACAAGGTGGACCAAAGCCCTACCCCTAAAAAAAATGACAGAGGCAAAAATTGTTGACTTTATCGAGGGGTTGGTAATGAGATTCGGTGCACCAAAGACTATCATCTCAGAAAATAAAAAATATTTCTTAGGTTCCAAGGTATGCTAGTTTGCATTAGAACATGACATATTTTTGAAAACATCCTCAAACTACTACCCACAAGGAAATGACCTGGATGAGTCAACTAACAAGAATCTAGTTTGACTCATTAAAAGGATCAGGTTTGATCATGAGAAAGAATGGCATATGAATCTCTGAACAACATTATGGGTAGACCACATAACTCCTAAGCAAGCCCTGAATACTTCACCATACAAGTTATTATATGGGAAGGAGGCACTGTTACCTATCTCTATAGAGATACCTATGTTACAACTACTCAAGTCTTTAGAGATTGAGGAGAATGGGGCTATGGATATTCAGTTGGCCAAATTGCTAGAGGTACAAGAGAAAAGGGAGAAATCCCTAATAGCAATGACTAACCAATAGTAGATGGTTAAGAGGTGGTTCGATAAAAAATCTTTAGAACAATGTCTAAAATACAGAGACCTGGTACTAAAATTCAATGAAAGAGCCTCAAGGCTTTGCCAACATGGAAAATTCGACAAACTCTAGGAGGGTCCTTTCAAAATAATTCAGTGCAAAAAAAATAATGCATTCAAATTAGAGAATATGTAACAAGATCCATGAGGAATTCTGATTAATGGGATTCATTTAAAACTATTCAATTAAGCTACAGTTACTTCATACAGGTGTAAATATGTGATTAATGTAATTATTTTCCCTTTCAGGTTTTGTCGATTGGATCTTTCAAAAATTTCCACAGGTACAGGAAGTAAGAAAAATCATGAGACCCATTATTACAAGAATAGAGAAAGACAATACTACCCATATTACAAAAATTAAGTTCATATGTGAAGAATTCAATAAAGGTTACTGAGAGCACAAGAACGAAGATAAAAGGTTGAAGATAAGCAAGCATATTTATTATATATATATATATACTTTGATAGAAACATTGACAAAATGGCTCTGTGGCCATGCACTCAAAAGAATGAATATATGTGTAGCTTCCTTATATATATGTACATGAAAGCCCTCTTTTAGGTAGATATATACAAAAGGAAAAAAGGTGTGTTAATCTTCAACTTGCTGGAACATGGGCATTATCTTCATCAGTGTGAGTATTTTCTCCATCAACAAGAAAATTGTTAGGAACAATAGGATGGTTATCACCAATAGGGATGTTACCCGAAGTAGCAACATCAACACCCAAAAGGAGCAGTGGAGAGAACACAAGGTTCCTTAAGTTAGTAGACTAGTCCACTTCATAGAATAACACTACATTATAATAGCACAACAAAAAGTGGCATGCATGAGTGGATTTCTCGTGATGCTCAACAAGCGATTGAATCTAAAACTCACTCAAGAATGGTACCCATGGTACCACCACATCTTCTTCAACACTCTTCCATACATTACTCATGACGAGAAGGTCTAAACCATATACTGTGTTGCTCACTGCCTCACCAAGGCCTCCAAGGTACCTCTTCAAAAAAATCTGAAGCATCAAATGAAGAATCATGGCTTTTGGAGCCTGAATATCAAGAAACAAGGTGATGAAATGGCAGCATACATCGGTGTTTACCCAATATTTATCCTCATACTCAATGCAATCCCTAGCCAAAACCCATTTCAGGGCTATAATAGCCATTGAGTGTTTCTTTTTGGTTATATGCTTCAAGTGCTTATTCGAGATCTCTCCCAAAAAATTTGTTTGGGACTTGTTTCACACTAGCCTAATTGGGGTATTCATTGTGTCAGCCTCTGCTCAAAACACCTAAGTCTAGGGATATGCAAATTTAAATCCTACTGAACCACCTAAGCAACAATACTATCTAATTTCTCAATGTTACTATGCTAAGCGCTAAGTGTGATCCCACTATTGTATTAAGACACCTTTTAGAGAAATATCTGAGGTAGCCTACATCCCAAGCATGGTGATAATCTAGTTTAATTCAAAAATCCCACCAAAAAGCCAACTCGATCTTCCAACCCGATTGCATCCGCAATTATGAATTGTTGTGTGCAGGATTAAGGAGTGGTAATCAATTAGTGCAAATTGGTGGCAAGCTCATGTGATGGCTCATACAGAAAGGTGCTTAGGTGTCATGATGCAGATAGTTTCAAGATCCAAGGTTGAACGTGAATCTTTCAAAGATACTCATTACAGTATCAACTTAATTATGCTTTCAGGGATATTAATGGCAAAGGCATTGGAGAAGATGGAAAGCATTTCAGCAGCGGCTCAATTTCCCATGAAAATTGTGCTGAAGATATTATCACTAATGTAATTATGAATTCTTGTATTTTCAAGAGCCAAGTAGTTAATTTTGCATGGACAGAAGAGTTGGCAGTACATGCCAAATTAAATGTAGAAAGATAACCATTTTCTACTAGTTGTGGGCAAGAAATCAAAGAAAAAGCTAAGTGTCGCATGCAAAAAACTAGATAGAGCATAAAACTTCTTGAGAACGCAAAGGAACTTAAAAGAAAAAAATTGTTCAAAGAACTAGGTGTGGCACATCTAGTAGCAAAGGAGTTGAACGTAGAGGTAATTGTTGAGAATTCACTGCCCTGATGTGGATTAAACCTGAAACAGAAGGCTGCTTAGTTTTGAATTCAAAGCTTTGTGTTGTGTTTTGGGTTCCATTCATACCACTTCATTGTGCTTTCTGGGAAAAAGGTCTATAAAGGATGGAAACTACTCAAATTTCTCAAGAGGATATGCAAGAAGGAGGGGCCCAAAGTTTATTTAGTATCATGAGTGCAACAATAGCTACCTACATCTTTGAGGATGTCTCTTAAGCTTCACCTAGAATACAAAAAAATCCAACATGGGTGAATACATGGGTTGAAGAAAAGAAGATCCCTCCCAAAGATAATAAATGAATTAAATAAGAATGAGATAATATTCATGACCCCATTCTTGCAAGGAACTCTAAGACACTTAGGGAGGTGGCCTGTGAAAGAATGAAAAGGAATAGCAACCCAGATTCCTTGGTGCAAAATTTTTGGCTTAGTGGGCTTCCATAATATATGGTCCCGACCGTACACTATTTCCTTGAATTGGTTGATGAGGCCATCAAACACTTCAATTCGAGTACCAACACCATTGAGGGCCGGGAGGTGAGTGTGGTTATCTACAAGGAAGCTATCTGGAATATGCCTTGTATCCTTGAGAAAATCTCCAAAGTGCCTCAAATGGAGTCATTCACTCCAACGAAAGGGGAAACCTATTAGAGGACCAGAGACCTTGCATTGAATTTTTATAATGTAGAGACTAAAAGACCCAAAGAAGCTCAGAAAAGGACAATGCAGATCCCAAATATGCATAAAAGCTTCAAAGATGATATAAAGAATGCCTTCTTAATGATGGCATTTGTTTGCTACCTGGACACCAATAAAGAGGTCCACGAGTTTCAACTAGGTTTGGGTTTTCAATTATACAAGAAACATTCTCTTTTCTAGTACGATTTTAGTAAATTTATCATGGAGGAGATGCTCAGCCAGATAGTAGAATGCCAAATTCAATGGAGGTTTAGGTTCCCATATTTTCTTACTCACATGTTCTTGCATCAGAATCTTGACTTCTTCCAGAAGCATCTAGGGCTCTCCATTTTTTATCAAAACCAGAAGAGGAAGCCGGTTTCCACATGTACTCCCCTCCTTTCTATGAAATTTGATTATTACTCTTTTTCAGATTATTTCTTATAACCGATTTTGCAAGATTTAAGAGGAGACAACATTGTTTTATAGTTCAACTTGGACCAAATTGAGTTCATGTAGAACTTCACTCCAATGTGTGACTAGTTTTTGGGTGAAGACTTCATGTTCATTTGATTGTGTGGCTTCATCGAAGAGCCCTTCTAGATTCTGGCATGTCTTACAGACTAGATACTAGCACTTGAAGTATTCTACCAAGTATCAATTATTGACGTCACCTTATGCAACATAAATGAAAGAAGAAGGGATTTTTTCAGTTGCCCGATGAGCTTCAAGACTATAATCATGGCCAAGAAGAAGGCTCATGACTCAATGGAAGCAGAGCTGGCTCATCTCGGGTTGGTATGGATTTACGATAAGTGGAATTACAACCCTGATGATGACTTTCCAAATAAATATGTCAAAGTAACAGACTACCCCCGACCTTACTCGGAGAAGCATCAAAATCCGGTCTCGAATGCAGATGAATTTATATTCAACCTGGATTATATCCATACCGAAGGTGGTCAACCTCCCTAGCTCGCATTCTACTACCCAACTGGGTAGTATGATAAGACAAGGCATATGGGGACTACTCTCCACAATAATCTGATAAATAACTACAACTGGAAGGAAGAAAAGGTTAATTATTTCTAGATATATCATTAGGAGACTCTGTGCATCGAGGCCCCTTATGATAGTGATAATATGGAAGAAAATTTCAACAAATTATGGAGCAACGAGCATCCAGATTTTGATGAGAGCGATGAGAAATACTCCTATTTGAAAGAGGTTGAATCGTAGTCCAACAAAGGAGCAAAACCAGACACAAAAGCAAAAAATGCCTCAGTTCAACAAAAGGGAAAAGCCATGAAACAACCTAGCAAGGTCTCCTCTAATGTATGAGTTAACATACCATGTATGAGATCTTCACTAACTCACACCTAGATGGCAAGGAGGACCAAGGCAATTGAACTAAAACAATGTGAAACCATAGCGGTAGACAACTCACCACTAGAAAAGAGGCAATGAACTGAGCCATTTATGGAGAGTGTTCACAAGACCCTGAGGCAATTGAAAAGACAACAATAGGTCAAGGATCTCAATCATCCACACTATAGGTATATTTTTCTCCCTCTTCTCTTTTTTCACAAACCTTAGTTGCCCCTGTTGTCTCCACAACACCTCTCATTTCATACACTAACCAAGGAATTTCAACCTCTGCTTCAATGGTCGCAGGGGGTTTCACACAGTTTTCTCATGCAACCCCATTTTCCCTTACTCTTGCATGGACCCTTACACCATTTGTCTTGGTCCATTCCATGTCCGAAAGCATCACACACTCTACCTCTGATAATTTCATTGATACATCTCCTTCCACCACAATGTTGGAACTAGTCCACTCTTCCCAATAGATGGAAACCACCATGAATCTTCTTCCTTTGAGTCCTCCTACTGGTCCATAGTTTGAGTATTGGATTATCCCTCCTTTATCACCTTAGACAACTAGTGTTCCAAAGAAGAACTCTCCTGAGATATCCACCCTTTCATTCCCATTTTCCCTTCCTCCTAGTGCACCTTTCATAGGTGGAATCATTAGGTCATCATCTGAATTCTTATTAGAAGGTGAAAAAACTAAGTAGGCATGAGTGATCAGAGCCCAAAGGAAAAGGGCTAAAAATGCTAAGAGGCCGGCAGAGCCAAAGGTACAAACTATTTTTAATGATCTCAACAGTCACTACATTTTGCAATTATGTACTCGACTTTCAACAAGACGCAAGAAGAAATGGAGCAAGATGACTACATGTATGTCATGGGGCTTGATTTAAGCATAGCCCATCCTCAAGACAAGGTGAAGCTCATGTAGGAAATGCAGCAAGTGGTGACTATCGACTTTCTTAAGTCTAGTCGCCAACTAAAGAAAAGGGAAGAAGAGCTAGAAAACATAAAGGATAGAGTCGAGGTCTTACTCACCAAGGATAAAGATATGGATGCTAAATTTGAGTGCTTATCCAAATAAAAGGAGGTGGAGCAAGAAAATCTATGAGAGGAACTTGTGAAGTTTCAATCCCTCTACCCTAACTTGGTTGCTAAGCTATAGCAAAAGAACTAGGAATATCCAGACCTATTGGCAAGGTTGGGGTAGGAAGTGCAACAAAAGGATGAGGAGTTTCATCACCAACATGCTCAACTAGAGTAGAAAATGCAGCAGAAAGATGGGTATTTCTAAATCCACTGGTCCCAATTGGATAATGAGATTGGAGAAATAAATTCCTCCTTAGAAGACGAAGCAACAAGAAAGGAATGAGTCAAGGATAGCTAGGTCATAGAATCATGGAGCCTACAGGGACAACTCACTTCAGCAAACCAAAAGGTTGTGGAGCTTGCACATGATAATAGGAAAAAGGATGCATAGATTGTCTTATTGAAGAGCTATGCCTTACCTCCAGTCAATGAATTGGACCTTCTTCAGATAGCCCAAAAGTTATATGTTTCATACTTGGAATGAGTGAAGGCTTTTTGCCTAACTCTACAACCAGCACTCTAATGTATGGTAGAGGTAATAGGCTTGGGTAGAGCGGTTCGTGAAGTGATCAAAAAATTCCCCCAGTCCACCACAGAGAGAGTTCTAAAGGCCAGGAGATTATTGGACAAGCTATATATGGTCCCAAATAAAGTCTTGGAAAGTGTAGGGATTGAAGACCAAAAGGCCACTACTAAAATAGCTAACAGGTTCACCCATTGCCATGGAACTATCCTTCATGCCAATGAGTGTGCAACCAAATTTGATCACACCATGAATAGCATGTGGTCTAGGTTCTCCCACCTAACACAGATGGGCTTACCATCTCCATTTCTTGAATATGAATTAGTGGCCACGATGGAGCATATTGTGGAAAATATCAAGAAAAAACAATGAGATGCATCTACCTTTTAGAGTTTTAGCCAGCCCCTTGTTGGAGGAGATATTGAGGGTGTCACTCATCCAAGTGCATGACTTCCTTTTCAACTCGAGTCTTGGGTCGGTATATCATCAACACTGCCTTACAAAGAAATGATTGATCTACATGAAGTGCAAGAAATTTTGTGTGACATATTGAATCCATCTAACATTGAATGGCTACTCCTACAGACCACCCTCTCTAAGATCTGATCATGCAACCCAAAGGATAAGGCTCTGGTCTGCAAACCAAAATAATTTTGGGTTCCTCATTCTACGTGCAAAATGCCCCTGATAAGTTGCCAAAAGCTATGAATATAAAATTTGCAAGCTCCCTTCGGGTTATTATATTTTTCCTAAGTACCAAGAATTCCCTCCTTTAAAGGACAATATCAAGCTCCTTTCACAAAGGCTTTATGCAAATTCCACCACTTGTCAACCAAGCGCTCCTCATAGGGTTTCCTTATCTCGCTTTTCAAAGACCGCCACCATGCTTCCATGTGTCAGTCGTTTGCAATCTTCAATGCCTCTTTCCATTGCTCTCCTTTCCACATCCAACCATAGGCCACGTAGCATCGATCTGCACACATTTCCTGGTGGCCCCCACCTTTAACACAGTATGCTTGGAGGCCTCCATGTCTCTTTGCAACACAATTTTTTCATCGCATAAAGGGAAGGATGAATGTCGGCCCCGACCACTTGCCATGTGATCTTCTAAAAGGCTTCATCACAAAGGAGAATTAAGTAGGTGACAATCTCACATGAACTGCCATGTTTTGTAACTTCTGCCATGAGTGGATAGCATGTGTCGACGCTCTGGTCTACTAGCACCGCTACCATCATTCATAGGAGAGACATCCGGCTCTAAGGAATCCTCGCTCATGCCTCGAATCATTTATGTTGCAACGACTAGGGGAAATCATTGCTAAAACATCATTGCTCATGATTGGAGGATCTTTTCTATTACTAGCTCATTGAGAGGGGTTTTCATTATAAATAATGCTTCTTCTTTCGAAGCAAGAGTTTAGATTTTAAAAGAAAAAATTGGTAAGAGAACCAAGCCTTTACTACTTTTTAGATCATTGTAAAGATTTACTGACTGTGCCATTATTTGGCCTTTCCATTTTCTTAAGGATTTTTTATAAAGTTTTATTGCACCATCATGATACTAAATGTTTCATTTGTAGAACTTCTATAAATTTAATCCAAGCTTGCTAGTTTAGATCATGTCTTTGACTCCTCTTTTCAGTAAATGTGCATAAATATTATTTTATGTCATTGAGTGAATCATTTAGACTTGTATCTTTATTTTTTGTCATTCTGGGAAATAATAGATTGATGAACGATCCCTTAGATCACATCTACAAGATAGATCTATCATGCCTTATATCTAGATCTTGGCACATCTCCCTAGTTAGATCATTTTATTTTATATTTTCTTTGTTTTCCCATTCAAAACATCAGTTATAGAAGAAGATGACTTCTTTAAAATTTGGCGGTTACTTAGTTTAGCACAATAGGTCCCCACTTTAACTAAGTTTCCCACAAAGGGTTATTTCCTTGCCAATTTTTGGCATCAAAAATTACAAAGGAGGCTATCAATGCTGTAACAAGTCTTAATTCCTTTGGTGGATTACCAATTCTAAAATCAGTGAAGAATCAAACGGTCATTGATGCAATAGATTCTATGTATGACAAAAGAGCAATGAAAATTGATGACATTGTTGATATATATGTCAAATTTGCATCTATGGTTATAGGGTACAAAATCTATCATTCGACCCAAGACAATTTTGTGTCTAGTACAACCATTTATATATCGTATCAAATTGTAAAGGAGAAAGCAGACTATGATCTTTGTGAATTGCTTAGGAGTCAGCTAATGGAAAATCTTAGTAAGAGAAAAAAGGACAAGAAAAATTCCTTCAAGTATTGTAACTTGCTCTTACGTTTATTCTTTTATTTCATGAAAGAAGTTCTCGGCATTGGGAAGGTTCATTGGCAAGGTGATTAGACAATATCTATTCAAATTAGAGAGATATTGTATGGGATTGGAAATAGTCAAACCAGAAGAATTGCAATCTAGGGTTATTTAAAAAAAATAATAATATGATGCATGCCAGAGAAAGAATTCCTACCTCTATTGTAGAAAAACATAATGATACTATATGTTTCATGGTAGATATTTATCAATGCATGATGGAAGCAGTTGATCCCAGAATAGTCTAGATCATGCCGATAGGCTACTAAGTTGAAGAGTGCATTCTAGAAATGTATGCAAAATATTTATTGAGCAAGCCTTTAGATCCATCAGATAAGAGATTTGGTACTTATGAAAAAAAGAATATCTAGGTACACAATGAACTCAAAAAAACTGTGATAGTGAGAAGATTTAGAAAAGAGCCAGAAGTCTTAGTAGAAAGTATGGGCATACTTTCATAAAAAATAAAAGAAGCTAGAAGAAAAAGAGAAGAAGATGAAGTAGAAAAGGAGGCTATAAAAATTGAATCTATTGGTCCGAAATCACCATTTTCATGAGCTAGGTCCACTAGAAGCTCTGCATCCCTATCCACCCTTGCAACAAAGCCAATCTTTGTGAAAACTCAATCTAAGGGATATAGTAAGGAAGGAAAAATGAATAAGGATAAAAGTAAAAGGGTTTGTGTGGAAGTTTCTAAAGATGAAGAAATAGAGTTTGATGAAGGAGTTAGAGAAATCAAGAATCAAGGTACTAAGGCAACAAGAGTTACTAAAAGAAAGCCCCCTGGAGGAGATTACCAAGAAAAGAAGAAGGAAAAAATTGACCAACCAGGTATGTCAGTGGATGAAGTTGAAAAAGCCTTGGTTAAGGATGGGAATATCAAGCCACTTTGCAAATGGTATGAATATTTTGATAAATTTTATCAGAGAACTCTTGAGGATGCAACAATAAAGCACTTGAATATTTTCAATAAAGTTCTAATTGAAATAATGCCTAATTTACCTAAAAGCTTATATGAGATTTTTTAGATGACAAGAGTAAATGCCAGATCAAAAGAAGAGAAAATGAGAAAAAATTATTGCTAAGTTATCTCTAGTAGTATCTATAGAAGAAATGAAGTCAATACTAAGTCAAGCCACAAAGGAATTCAAGAGCAAAACAAGAGTGAATAAGCTCATGATTGGTCAAACCAAAGAAGTTGTAGAACAAACTAAAAAAATTCTGAGAAATTTTTTGTTCAGCAACAAAATTGATGTTGTCCCTAAAGGAACACATGATGATTCATTTGGTTTGGTAGAAGAAGTAAAAAAAGATACAATCAAGGATATTTAGACTCCTCCTGAAGTGGAAAATGTAGAAATACCTATGGAAATTGAAGTTCCTAAAATTGTATCTATTGAGAAGAATGATAAAATTGAGATTCTAGAAGATACGCAAGAACCTGCAGCTGAGGAAGCAATGGTTGAAGAAAAGAAAGTTGATGTAAAATAAATTCTAGTGGAAGCAAGAGACACTACAGAGGTAGTGAAGAAATTTTTGGTAGAACAGAAAGAAGAATTTGATCCTGAAATAGTTGAAGGTCCTATCAACCTATCTACCTTGTGTCCAATTCAGAAAATGAAGGTAGCATCATTTTCCCAAGAAAAAGCTAGAGAAGAATTGTTGAAGTCCCACATTGAGGACAATGAACTCCTAAATCTTGCCTCTAGAGTTCTAGAAAATATAATACCCACTCATGTCAAATATCTGACTGGTTCCTCCTCTGGTGAACTAAAGAAGCTCATAAACTCTATAAGTACTCACTTTGAGTCACTTGATAAATCAGCTATGATTAAAGTTCAAAAGGAATTTGATGCCAAAAGATTGAATGTATTGAAAGAAATGATAACAAAGGATAAAACTCTGTTAGCCACCTATGTGGAAAATATCCAAAATTCTCTATCCGAAGGTGGAAAGATTTACAAGTCATGTTTGTGTTTGAAAAAATTTACTAAGGCCAATGAGAAAAAGGTTAGGGATCTGAAAAAACAACTAGCTACTACTTCTGGAACTTTTGATCCTTTAACTGGTGGTGTTGGAAAGTTAGAAGGTGAAGTGATATCTTTACTTGAAAAAATTAAGAGCTTGAAGCATGAAAATGAAAAAAGTGTTGCAAGAGCATTTGAACTTAGAGGCCTAATTGGCCCTAAGATAGAAATAATGTTAAGTGCACTAAAAGAAGTTGAAGATGCTAAGGTAATTGGTGATCCAATGAACTTGGAGTCTTTAGAGACACAATCCTACTTGGTTTTTGGTCACATGACAATCTTGGGAAGTCTCAAAAGGGGTTGGGACACAAATGTAACTCTACTAAAGAAATATTTTTTTAGATATTTTCAAGTTTATGTAAGTTGAAGAAGCCTGTTTGTACACAAGCAATTTGTTCATAACAATTTTGTTAAATTTTTGATATTGGGATTCTTGCCTTTTCCATTGATGTCAAAGGGGGAGAGTATTAGAGTGAAAAATGTATAATTATCTCAAGGGGAGAATTGTGTTTTGGAGAAGAGTTTGGTTTTTGAAATTTTGGGCAGTGTAATTGATGTTGGTACTAATTCGACACTTAGTCATTTTTTAGTAAGTGTTGCCATCAATGCCAAAGGGGGAGATTGTTGGCAAGAGACACTGCAAATATCTTTTGGTGTTGTCATTGATGGAAAATCCAATCGATGATTGGATCCATGCATCATAATTTGATCACACTAAAAATTCGATTGCAAACAGTTAAGGAAGAATAGAGCATCTGATAGTTTTGTGTTCATTGATTCACATGAATATTTTTTTCTAGTATTTTGTGTTGCATATCTCAGGAAAGATTGATCAATGTATTATTTTTGTTATCCATAAATCTCAATGCCTCATATTGATCCCTATGTGAGTTGGAAGATCTGGTTGGATAATTCTCAGCTTTATCAGTATTGAAGCCGACTTCGTGAATGTATCATGTCGTGGATGTTTGGGAAGTAATTATTTAAGTATTTTTTGTGTTTGAGCATTTTTTTTTGGTTCCTAGCTAAGTTGTGGCTGACCGTTGTGGATGTGCATCATACTTTATGATGAGAGCCAATTATGACCTATTTGATGCCACATTTTAGCTTATTTCATATACTTTCACACCCACTTCCATAGTCCATTTTCATTCCATATCATACTATTTCCCCATTTTATGTCGCATATGATTAAATATGTATAAGCTGTATTTAATAGAGTTTTGGATAAAATATGGAAATTAATGATTGATAGTCTTTACTAATAAGCATTGTGATTTTCAGATAAAGCTTGCAGCATGCTGATTAGAAGAACTTCCTATCACTTTTTATGGAGAATGTCTTCCTGTCATTTTCTAGCCCGAAACTTCTGTGTATTACATTATGATCAACAATTAATTTTTGTTATCTTTTCAAAGGTGATGTCAATCTCCAAGTTGGTGTTGGTTACCCCTTTAATGCCAAATTCGAATAAGCATAAAAATCATGGTTATTTCCAAGTGGAGATGCAGTTTCCAGCTATGAAGAGGAAACCTGTGTTACAAATTTTTTGCTAAAACATTGGAGAAAAATCTGCAAATCTGAAGTCAAGCATTCTATTCTCATCTGTTGTTATAACAACCTTGTTTTAATCTATGGATTAGAAAACCACAGATTTATCTCTTCTAAGATTTTTGGTCACAGGACAAAAAAAAACTTAATACTTATTGTATTTTATTGTTTCAAACAACATGTATATAAATAAGTGCATTGCAAGGGAGCAATAAGATAGATAGTTTTTAATAGAGAATTTGGTTGACATACTTTTAGAGAAAATTTTTGTATTACTTTTGAATAAATAAAATAATGTTTCTGCTAATCTGTCAAACATAAAAAGGAATTTAATTTCCGCTCATTGTGTGAACCAAAGGAAGGGCCCACTCTTGGAATGCTCAGTGAGGTTGTTGCATGTTTGAAATAGTTAGAATTTATAATTTGTGTGGTTTAATCCTCTGCAACATTTTATGTTTGTGTGATTTAATTTCCTGTGTTTTATTTACAATCCAGTTTAATATTGATCCTCATTGAATAATCATTTTAGCTATTGATATTCTGTCAATGTTGGTGTGTTTATCTGAAGCATAAAATGTGAGTTATATTCTGATTTATAAGAGTTTTCTATTTTCTATGACAATTCTTGTCACTGTAGCTCCCATCATAGATTGTTAATAGTTTTTGTCATGCTTTTGATAGAAATATAGAATAGGAAAGTTGAACCATATTTTCAGTACAGGAAATTTACTTTTTTTTTAGTTGCATCCATCCTCACTTGATTCGCTGCTTTCCTCCCTTAAGTTATATTGCCACAACACTTATCGCAAGCTACGATCCTCGAGTTGACACTCTTAGACCAAGCTGAAATCCTTTTTATTCTTTACCCTAGTTTTGGCCTCTCACTTTACTCATGATTTGAGCTGATAGTTGTAAATATTATTTTGTTATATTGCTTCCAACATATGGGTGATTAATTCTTAGTTGTGGATATATATGATATTGTTCATATCATTTTGAAGTGTGTAAAAAGTGTGTTGATGCGAATTGTGAATAAAAGTAGAGTAGAAGAGTGATGATGCATAGTTTCACTTGTGCATAAAGGATTTGTGTTGCGAGTTTGAGTAGAACAGAGAAGAAAGTGTAGAATCAGTCTAAAGGACAAAAGATTGATTATTGAGCCTAACCAAAACTATAATCAAGCATATGTAGATGCTAGTTTCTCAATTCAAATTCTCAAATGGTTTTAATCTGATTTTCTTTGTAAGATAGTGAGTCTTCTTTGAGCAGTGAGCTCTAGGTAGTGCACTTGAATGTAAGTGCATTCCTCATATTGTAAAATTCATTTGAGTATACTCAGATCATATTGTGGATTGGCCATCCACCGTGGTTTTTCCCATAACAATTTTTCCATGTAAAAATTCCTATGTTATGGTGTTGTGATTGTTTTCTTTATGTTCTTGCATATTTATTTTGAATGAATTTTTTAAATGCTTGAAGAATAAAAATCAATAAATTTATAAATTGTAGAACACTAATTCACCCCCCCTCTCAGTGTTGCTTGATTTGAATAGGAACATCATGCTTGATGTCTCCAAGAGAGGAAAAGTGCAAATGGTCTCATCTTGTTTGTAAGAGAGGACAAGTGCAATGTCTCATCATGGGAAACATTGTACTTAATGTTTCCAAGAGAGGGAATTACAAGAAAAAAGAAAATCGAATAATGAAAGATGAGTATAAATGTATGCCCCAAATTTAAAGTGGTTTATAAAATAATTATTGTGAGAAATTTCTTTAAAGTAGAACAAGAAGACATGAGAGCTTATTCGGAGAGTCCTATTCCAACTCACATGTTTCTGATAAGCTACATCATAAATGGGTAGTATGTCACATGAGAGTCAACCTAAGACATATTGTCCACATCCCAAGCTTGCTCTTATATGTTTATGAAAGGTTAATGAATAGCCAAAAGAGCTAACTAACCCCTCGCCCCCACTTAGTGCAAGACAAGAGTGAGCTGAAAGGACTGATGAGATGTGAGGTAGAGTGAAAATCAGTATCAATTAGAGGAATGAGGTGCCTCCACATAACAAAGAATACTAAACTCCTTAAGATTTTTGATTTTAATACTCAAGGCCTTACATTCATTAGTAGAATGACCATGAACTTTGTGATAGGCATAAAAGGAATTTTTGTAATAGAATTTCTTTCTAGTTCATGGAGGAAGGGATATCAAGTGATCTTGGAGGAGTCTTGACAAGATACCCTCATGATCGAAGGTGGAAGGTGTTCCTCTGGTTTGTAAGAAATATATCTCTTGTTTAGTACAAGATGTTGTACCTACACAAGACTCTATGGATTTTGAGAATTTTGATGCTCCTTTAGAGGAGTGTGTAAAACCTAAATCATTAGTGTTTTGTGAGATGACATTGACGTTAGGCAAATATTTCTTTGTGTTTTTCAAGTTTTGTTAAAGATCACTTTTGAGACCACTAGTGTCCATCAGTTCAGGATGTACTAATGGTAATATTCATTTAGAGGAATCATGTGTGATGGTGTTGAGGTTAGTTGAAGGCTTGCTGATTTTGATCAAAAGGAAGTAACCAAGACCATGATTTGTTGTTTGAATGATAGGATCAATGGGGACATAGATACCTTGTTCTCTAGCACCACATCCTTTTCCACTATATCCATGTTGTTTCATAAGCTCGTAACCTTTTCCATAAATCTTTTTCATTGCTTTTGGGTCAGGTAGTTGTTTGTTGGTGAGTTTGTCAAAGTTTGTTGTGTAATTTTCTTCTTTTTCTAAAGTGGTTGAGGTGGATGTGTTGGAAGGATCTTTTGAATGTTGGGTTGATAGGATTGCTTTTTTTGTCCCTTATTTGAATCGTTGTTTATGATCTGGTACTTGTTCATGATTTTTGGTTCGAAATTAAGTGATCCCAAATCATCAATGGAAATCATTGTGAAGGGTTTAGGACGTGAATCCATTACATGAATTCATGGCCTACCTAAAATAGGATTATATGAAACATCATGTGGCATAACATGGATCAGTGTGTCTAATGTGGTCATTCCAACTATAATAGGAAAAGTGATCACACCAAGTGGTTTTTGTCCTACACTATCAAATCCACTGAGAGATAAAGAGGCTAGTTGAATGTTTGATTTATCCACATGCAGCCTATCTAAAAGATTTACACTACACACATTTATGACAAAGCCATTGTCAAAAAGGGTTCACTTTATCCCTATTCGTTTATATTGAGATATGATTACAAAAGCTTCATTTTGTCTTTTCACTTCCAAAGGAGGAAGGTCACTTTGGTGGAAAACAATGTCAGCATTCAAGCCTTGAATCATAGCTACTATATAATTTGGTTGCACATTAGAAGGGACAAGAACTCGTTGTAAGCCTATTTGAAGCATAGTGTGGTAGCTAGGTGAATTTTGAATTAGGTCCCATAGGGATATCTTGGTATGAGTATTCTTAAGTTTTTCAACAAGATCATACTACCTAATGTAAGAATTTAATCGAGGATCACAAGGTAATATGGGATTATGGAAAGGTAAAGGTATCGAGGTTGGTTGTGGTAGGTGTGGATTATTTCTTGTGTAATGTGTATGAGAAATGGTATTATAACTCAATTGTTGCAACACATTATTCTTAGGTGGGTAAAGGATAAGTTTGGGCTTTCTTTGATTTTTTTGTTTTTGTGAGGGTGGGTAAAGGATGAGTTGAGGTTGAATAATATTAACATTCCCTAGGGAAGGAGAGTCTAACATGGGCTCTACATCTTCTTCTAAGGGAATAATATGATGATTGTCAATGTTATCTATGTTGTGCATAATGATATCCTCCCTAGGAGGATAATTTTTAGGAGAACTACAAACCACATGTTCTATAAATTTGAGGGTTGCTTCTTCTAAAATGACTTCATCACAAAGAGGGGATTGATCAATGATGGGATTATCAATAGTTGGATGATTAGGAGAGGGTTCTATTTGATTGTCTTGTTTTTCAAAGGTTTCATTCTCTTGTTCCTTACTATCTACCCTAGTAGGAGAGCTTCGAAGAGGTTCACCACATGCCATGGCAAGAGTTTGTAAACTAGCTTCATCATAGGTAGGGGATGCATCAAGAGAAGGATTACTATGATTCTCAAATAGATTGTCTGAAATGGTAGGATCATGAGGGAAGGAAGGTTCAAGACTCTCATGTCTTATAAGAGGTGTATCTTCTAACACTAAACTATATTCTTCCTGTCTAGAGAAGATATTAGGAGAATAAAAGGTTTGATTGTAATTATTTTCTACATTTACATCCACATGTCCTTTAATTTTTTCCCAAGGGGGAGGAGGAGGAAGGAAAACAATAATTCAATGATATTCACTTATTGTGTCTTCTTTCATCAAGATACCTTTGTCACCAATTGGAGAGGTATCAAGAGAAGAACAATTATTATTATCATGATTATTGATGCTTGCATCCTCTTATGTCAAAGCGTTAGTGGATGATCGAGTAGAGATGAAGTCAACAAGGTCTTCATCTAACATGTATAGGTCATCACTACTAAAGGGTTTGGATTATATGTTTCTAAATTTAAAAATTTTGTGATTGGTTTCTTGTGATGTTAATTTTTTGTTTTCATTTTCTAAAGAATCTTATTTAAACGATATAGGAACTAATGTGGAAAAATGAAAATTTCAAAAGTTTGATGATATCCGTAAGTGCCATGAATGCTATTTATAATAAATGAAATGTAATAGAAGCTATGAAAACTTAAAATGCAATATAAAGACATGGGCTGAAATGCAATTTTCAGATTTCAAACAATGTAATTTACTAATTACATTGAAAATATTTTTTTGTGAATGCAAAATTGAATATGAGAAATGCATGAAATGAGCTAATTTATGCTAGATCTAAAGAAATGCATGTTACATAAACTCATCCAACTAATATAGATAGGTGAGGGCAGAAAATTGAAGCTTAAAAGAAGGGTTTTAATCCTTGTAAAAGGTTGTTTTAGGGGCATAAAGGGACAAAGCTGCTGAAGGTGGTGAATTAGTCCTGATGGGTTTTTTTTAGAATTTTAAGGTTTTTCTGGTTTATTTTGATGGATTCTAGGTTGTATGATGCAGACCTAAGATGAAAATGAATAATTTTGATGATTTTGAATGAAATGCAATGCAAAAATGCAAGATTTATGAGCTTTTCACTAGTACAAATTTTAAAACCTTAGAATTTGAATTAAACAATGCAAAATACAATGCAATGCAAACCTAGGATGAGAATGAACTCCAAATCAGAGGAGAGGGTGTTTAAAAAGTGGGTTCACTAAAATGAACCACAAATTTTATTGGAAAGGGAGCTCTCTATCACTTCTAGGGTTTTCACCTAAAAGGAGAGAGTTCTTTCACACCCAAAACTTGGAGGGTTCATTCAAGACTAAGTGTTAATGTGTGTGATTGAAATGTGTTAGAATATAATTCCCTAAATGCTGTAAATTTATAAAAGAGACTAAATTCTAATGTAAGACTTAGAAAATGCAACTTGTTTGAGAGCACATTGTGATATGAAAATATGACCTAAAAATGCAAATAAAACTAAATAGAAGAATATGAAACCAAAGGTGTGGAAATAGAAGTGTGTTGCAGAATTGAAGTAACTTTGAAATTTTGGAAATACTAATTTTTATGCTTGGTCAGACAGTTGTTCCAAACTAGGTTACTTAGTCCAATTTCAAGAAAATTCTAGGAAACTCCACTGGGGCCAGTTTTAGCCAAATGGGTCTCCGGATCTGCAAAAATATCTAAAAAACTTGTAGAGTGGGACTAATTTGCCACAACTAGGGGAATTGTCCTTTTTTCCTTTTCAAAAAATCTGAAGGTGGAAACAAAAGCTCTTGACCTGCACTTTCTATTCCTCCAAGTATTCAGACTAGAAACCTGTATTTTTCAGTCCATAGGTGTCTTTTTATGTAGATCTTGATGTAGTCAACAAGGAGATGACTTCAAAAATCTTTCAATCCATTCTTCAATGATTTCCAAACCCTCAAAGTACCTAGATCTACAAACACACAAAGAAAGAAAGAGATAAATCTTGATTGTTAGGGTATGGGAGTTTTCCTTGATCAAAGCCCTTTTGGATAATTAAATCAAGTGGAGAAAGAAGATGATGAAGCATGAAATTTAAGATGATGGAATTAGTACCTTTCCATGAAGATAGATCTTGAGTTTTTCCAACAATGATTGAAGATTCAGCCCTTGAATGCTTGCTTGATGACTTAGAATGCCAAAACCCTAGCTTGCTTGAGTAGAATGAGAGATGAGTGATTGGGAAGATTGAGTGAATGAATAGAATAGAATAGTTAGAAGGAAAATGAGGGGGAAATCCTTTAGTTATACATTATTTTCCATAATTTGCCACAAATACCTCATCACAGGCTGACCTTAGGGTTTCGAGAATAATATCCCATTAGAAATTTGAAATAATTTTGATTTTTATGCCAAATGGGACTAGGTTTCCCAAGGTGGCGAATTAGTCCACTTAGAAAATTTTAAGTGAATGTCAAGTATTAAAATGTAATTAATGATGCTTAATGTGATTGTTCTCCAAAACACACTCAAGTATGGCGTATAAGTGCATTAAGGGGTCATTTTAACATAAGAAAGGGTCAATTTATTGACAAGCCTAGGGAAGTGTGAGATTTTGTTACAAATCCTTACAACAATTTGAAATAAGGCTTGGTAAAGGGTAAAAAGAGGTTATTTGGGTTAATTATATTAGAAAGGTCCTAGGAAAGTTACCTAATGTGAATGTGTAGAACACATTACAACATTAAATCTAGGAAAAACTAGGCCAAAAACTACAAGAAATGCCCAAATGAGTGAAAATTGTCAATGACACATTCTTTTGTGACACAAACATGTGTACCTTTTTTAATGGGACCCATCGAGCTACAAAGGTACTAAACACCCCTTTAATGAGATTGAAAATTGAGATGATGCTTTTGTGCCACAACCTTGATCGCTCCCAGCCATCTTGTGGGGGACCCACCTCTATCTCCCGTTCTCATCGGGGAAGCAAAAAGATGCCACATGGAACAATCTAAATGGTTGAAGGAACTATATAAAGGTGGAAAATATTAATGAAAAATTTTGTTGTATGGGTTTGGATGGTAAAGTCTGAGCTACTAAAGGAACCATTTTAAGCACATGATTAAAGGTGGGCTAGATCTTTTAATTTGGACCATTCATCATTTTCATATGTTATGCACTAAGGTAGAGGCTTAGACTGGTAATGTGCACACATATTGAAGGCTTTTGATTAAATCTCAGCCCTTCCCCACCTGCTCGCTACTTAAAGTTTCATGTGAGTTAAGACCAATGGGGAAGCAGGCTACTGACACATGGATTTCCTTAAGGCTTAAGAAGTGGTGGATCCTGCAGGTGACTTGGAGACTTTGCCACACAAGTTATTTTTGATTGGTTGATGGGAGTAGAGGTTTACAGTCAACCTTTTTAAAATTCCTTTGATTGAATTTAGATTGTCCATTAGGGCATCTCATCATATAATCAACGACCAATATTCAAAGTTGAGTTTGAAGGCAAGTGAACCATAATGGCGGATAAGACATAGAGCTACCAAATTAGAGAGCTTTAAAGTCATAAAAGATCATTTTAAAGAAAAATTGCAGATTGTTAAAGGAATTCTACAAATTCAAGGAGTTCATGCTATGATTTTCAAGATTATTTGATGATCAAATTAGGGTTTTCAAGCATTTACAAAACTAGTAAGTTAAATTGTTTCCTTTCCTCTTGATTCTTTGGAAAAATTTTAATTATTCTCGTTCAATCATTATTTCTTTAGATTTTTCTCATTCATGTATTTATTTTAAGGTTTGACGTTCATTTCAAACAATTAGCCTATCTAGTCTTGCTATTGTTGTGTCCAACCCTTGCTCAAGCTATAATTTTTATCTTACTAAAAATAAACCCTAACCTATCTAAACCATATAATTATGGCTCCATAATTTAAAGCATCTACATCTCAAGGATAATCCTTTGGTTCAAAACCTCCTGTCAGACCCCTAATTAAGGACCTAATCAATCAATTGAATCCTTCTACCCCAAAAAATAATTAGGGCCAACTATTATTTCATGATACATAATTTGTAGAAGGCCTTGTGGACAAGCAATGTACAATTAAGGATGCCACATTGCCCTACACTAGATGGAAAATTATTAATTGTTGGTTTAGTAATAGAAATCGTGGTATTCATATGGGCAACCCATGGAATTTGGATTTGGGGAAGTTGAATGTCCCAAATGTCTACATGGCTGTGGATCTACTGAAGGCCATTCCTGCAAAATATTTTCCATTTACAAGGATTGTGAGGAAATTTGATCCAAGATAATCATGGTCAAAGTCACAAGGGATGAAATTGCTAAAATTTCAACCTCATCGAATGGAGTGAGGACATGGTGCCAATTCATGAAAATACACTCAAGGCACGTTGGACGTTGTGGTTGTGTTGTTGATATGTGGTTGTCATTGATATCAAAACTATTAACATTGGTGTTCTTGGAGGTTGTATATGTCAAGGATATTGAGAAAATTATAATAAACATGTTGAAGGCTATTTTTGAAGTTGTCAAGTTCAATGTGGTGTAAAATTTAGTATGTTTCTCTTTAGGAGTTGTGCTTTGAAGTGTTTTTTGCTAAGCCTATCTAGTTTATACTTCAGAAGTTTCAGAGGTGCACATCAAGATTTTTGTATGTTGTGTGTTGTTATGTTGCTACAATTATTCTATTACTATAGGAGATGTTTCTAGAAGAAGAGAATGTAATTCTGGTAATTCTAGTTTTTGCATACGCTCATGCGATGTTCATTGATGTTTATAGATTGTGTGCTATCCTTTTTGTACATTCATGTTATTCAAAGTGATCATGATCAAATATTTTTCCTTTGTGCATTCGGGTTTTCATGTTCTTGACCAACATGATGGTTGTAGCATGTTGAAAATCCTCATGAATTAATATTTTAATGTTAGGCATGTTTGAGGAAGTTGTTTTAGGTCTTCATTATGTTGTGACCATATTTGGTTGGTGTGCATTGAGATTTTTTCATGAATTAGGCCGACAATTTATAATTCATTTATTCTTTTATCTTTGGCTGATAGAATTGTTAATATAATTCCATGTAGCAGATATATAAGACTGATTGTTTCTTCATTTTGAAGTGTGAGAGTGCTCAATGTATGTATGAGAAGTGTGAATGAAAAAATTGTGAATAAAGATCAAATAATTCAATTGCAGAGCAGAGTGTGAAGAAGATTGATCGAAGTGTCAAGAAGTATTTTTGTGCCTAACCGGAACTGTCATCAGGGTTTTGAAGAAGCTAATTTATCAGTTGATATTCTTCAACTGGTTTTAATCTGAATGTTTGTGTAAGGAAGTGAGCCTTCCCATTTGAGGAGTGAGGTCTAGGAAGTGTGCATGAATGCATGTGCA
>CM021104.1:563743837-563891618 GCA_007115665.2 Sequoiadendron giganteum | reverse complement strand
AAAAATTCCTTCAAGTATTGTAACTTGCTCTTACGTTTATTCTTTTATTTCATGAAAGAAGTTCTCGGCATTGGGAAGGTTCATTGGCAAGGTGATTAGACAATATCTATTCAAATTAGAGAGATATTGTATGGGATTGGAAATAGTCAAACCAGAAGAATTGCAATCTAGGGTTATTTAAAAAAAATAATAATATGATGCATGCCAGAGAAAGAATTCCTACCTCTATTGTAGAAAAACATAATGATACTATATGTTTCATGGTAGATATTTATCAATGCATGATGGAAGCAGTTGATCCCAGAATAGTCTAGATCATGCCGATAGGCTACTAAGTTGAAGAGTGCATTCTAGAAATGTATGCAAAATATTTATTGAGCAAGCCTTTAGATCCATCAGATAAGAGATTTGGTACTTATGAAAAAAAGAATATCTAGGTACACAATGAACTCAAAAAAACTGTGATAGTGAGAAGATTTAGAAAAGAGCCAGAAGTCTTAGTAGAAAGTATGGGCATACTTTCATAAAAAATAAAAGAAGCTAGAAGAAAAAGAGAAGAAGATGAAGTAGAAAAGGAGGCTATAAAAATTGAATCTATTGGTCCGAAATCACCATTTTCATGAGCTAGGTCCACTAGAAGCTCTGCATCCCTATCCACCCTTGCAACAAAGCCAATCTTTGTGAAAACTCAATCTAAGGGATATAGTAAGGAAGGAAAAATGAATAAGGATAAAAGTAAAAGGGTTTGTGTGGAAGTTTCTAAAGATGAAGAAATAGAGTTTGATGAAGGAGTTAGAGAAATCAAGAATCAAGGTACTAAGGCAACAAGAGTTACTAAAAGAAAGCCCCCTGGAGGAGATTACCAAGAAAAGAAGAAGGAAAAAATTGACCAACCAGGTATGTCAGTGGATGAAGTTGAAAAAGCCTTGGTTAAGGATGGGAATATCAAGCCACTTTGCAAATGGTATGAATATTTTGATAAATTTTATCAGAGAACTCTTGAGGATGCAACAATAAAGCACTTGAATATTTTCAATAAAGTTCTAATTGAAATAATGCCTAATTTACCTAAAAGCTTATATGAGATTTTTTAGATGACAAGAGTAAATGCCAGATCAAAAGAAGAGAAAATGAGAAAAAATTATTGCTAAGTTATCTCTAGTAGTATCTATAGAAGAAATGAAGTCAATACTAAGTCAAGCCACAAAGGAATTCAAGAGCAAAACAAGAGTGAATAAGCTCATGATTGGTCAAACCAAAGAAGTTGTAGAACAAACTAAAAAAATTCTGAGAAATTTTTTGTTCAGCAACAAAATTGATGTTGTCCCTAAAGGAACACATGATGATTCATTTGGTTTGGTAGAAGAAGTAAAAAAAGATACAATCAAGGATATTTAGACTCCTCCTGAAGTGGAAAATGTAGAAATACCTATGGAAATTGAAGTTCCTAAAATTGTATCTATTGAGAAGAATGATAAAATTGAGATTCTAGAAGATACGCAAGAACCTGCAGCTGAGGAAGCAATGGTTGAAGAAAAGAAAGTTGATGTAAAATAAATTCTAGTGGAAGCAAGAGACACTACAGAGGTAGTGAAGAAATTTTTGGTAGAACAGAAAGAAGAATTTGATCCTGAAATAGTTGAAGGTCCTATCAACCTATCTACCTTGTGTCCAATTCAGAAAATGAAGGTAGCATCATTTTCCCAAGAAAAAGCTAGAGAAGAATTGTTGAAGTCCCACATTGAGGACAATGAACTCCTAAATCTTGCCTCTAGAGTTCTAGAAAATATAATACCCACTCATGTCAAATATCTGACTGGTTCCTCCTCTGGTGAACTAAAGAAGCTCATAAACTCTATAAGTACTCACTTTGAGTCACTTGATAAATCAGCTATGATTAAAGTTCAAAAGGAATTTGATGCCAAAAGATTGAATGTATTGAAAGAAATGATAACAAAGGATAAAACTCTGTTAGCCACCTATGTGGAAAATATCCAAAATTCTCTATCCGAAGGTGGAAAGATTTACAAGTCATGTTTGTGTTTGAAAAAATTTACTAAGGCCAATGAGAAAAAGGTTAGGGATCTGAAAAAACAACTAGCTACTACTTCTGGAACTTTTGATCCTTTAACTGGTGGTGTTGGAAAGTTAGAAGGTGAAGTGATATCTTTACTTGAAAAAATTAAGAGCTTGAAGCATGAAAATGAAAAAAGTGTTGCAAGAGCATTTGAACTTAGAGGCCTAATTGGCCCTAAGATAGAAATAATGTTAAGTGCACTAAAAGAAGTTGAAGATGCTAAGGTAATTGGTGATCCAATGAACTTGGAGTCTTTAGAGACACAATCCTACTTGGTTTTTGGTCACATGACAATCTTGGGAAGTCTCAAAAGGGGTTGGGACACAAATGTAACTCTACTAAAGAAATATTTTTTTAGATATTTTCAAGTTTATGTAAGTTGAAGAAGCCTGTTTGTACACAAGCAATTTGTTCATAACAATTTTGTTAAATTTTTGATATTGGGATTCTTGCCTTTTCCATTGATGTCAAAGGGGGAGAGTATTAGAGTGAAAAATGTATAATTATCTCAAGGGGAGAATTGTGTTTTGGAGAAGAGTTTGGTTTTTGAAATTTTGGGCAGTGTAATTGATGTTGGTACTAATTCGACACTTAGTCATTTTTTAGTAAGTGTTGCCATCAATGCCAAAGGGGGAGATTGTTGGCAAGAGACACTGCAAATATCTTTTGGTGTTGTCATTGATGGAAAATCCAATCGATGATTGGATCCATGCATCATAATTTGATCACACTAAAAATTCGATTGCAAACAGTTAAGGAAGAATAGAGCATCTGATAGTTTTGTGTTCATTGATTCACATGAATATTTTTTTCTAGTATTTTGTGTTGCATATCTCAGGAAAGATTGATCAATGTATTATTTTTGTTATCCATAAATCTCAATGCCTCATATTGATCCCTATGTGAGTTGGAAGATCTGGTTGGATAATTCTCAGCTTTATCAGTATTGAAGCCGACTTCGTGAATGTATCATGTCGTGGATGTTTGGGAAGTAATTATTTAAGTATTTTTTGTGTTTGAGCATTTTTTTTTGGTTCCTAGCTAAGTTGTGGCTGACCGTTGTGGATGTGCATCATACTTTATGATGAGAGCCAATTATGACCTATTTGATGCCACATTTTAGCTTATTTCATATACTTTCACACCCACTTCCATAGTCCATTTTCATTCCATATCATACTATTTCCCCATTTTATGTCGCATATGATTAAATATGTATAAGCTGTATTTAATAGAGTTTTGGATAAAATATGGAAATTAATGATTGATAGTCTTTACTAATAAGCATTGTGATTTTCAGATAAAGCTTGCAGCATGCTGATTAGAAGAACTTCCTATCACTTTTTATGGAGAATGTCTTCCTGTCATTTTCTAGCCCGAAACTTCTGTGTATTACATTATGATCAACAATTAATTTTTGTTATCTTTTCAAAGGTGATGTCAATCTCCAAGTTGGTGTTGGTTACCCCTTTAATGCCAAATTCGAATAAGCATAAAAATCATGGTTATTTCCAAGTGGAGATGCAGTTTCCAGCTATGAAGAGGAAACCTGTGTTACAAATTTTTTGCTAAAACATTGGAGAAAAATCTGCAAATCTGAAGTCAAGCATTCTATTCTCATCTGTTGTTATAACAACCTTGTTTTAATCTATGGATTAGAAAACCACAGATTTATCTCTTCTAAGATTTTTGGTCACAGGACAAAAAAAAACTTAATACTTATTGTATTTTATTGTTTCAAACAACATGTATATAAATAAGTGCATTGCAAGGGAGCAATAAGATAGATAGTTTTTAATAGAGAATTTGGTTGACATACTTTTAGAGAAAATTTTTGTATTACTTTTGAATAAATAAAATAATGTTTCTGCTAATCTGTCAAACATAAAAAGGAATTTAATTTCCGCTCATTGTGTGAACCAAAGGAAGGGCCCACTCTTGGAATGCTCAGTGAGGTTGTTGCATGTTTGAAATAGTTAGAATTTATAATTTGTGTGGTTTAATCCTCTGCAACATTTTATGTTTGTGTGATTTAATTTCCTGTGTTTTATTTACAATCCAGTTTAATATTGATCCTCATTGAATAATCATTTTAGCTATTGATATTCTGTCAATGTTGGTGTGTTTATCTGAAGCATAAAATGTGAGTTATATTCTGATTTATAAGAGTTTTCTATTTTCTATGACAATTCTTGTCACTGTAGCTCCCATCATAGATTGTTAATAGTTTTTGTCATGCTTTTGATAGAAATATAGAATAGGAAAGTTGAACCATATTTTCAGTACAGGAAATTTACTTTTTTTTTAGTTGCATCCATCCTCACTTGATTCGCTGCTTTCCTCCCTTAAGTTATATTGCCACAACACTTATCGCAAGCTACGATCCTCGAGTTGACACTCTTAGACCAAGCTGAAATCCTTTTTATTCTTTACCCTAGTTTTGGCCTCTCACTTTACTCATGATTTGAGCTGATAGTTGTAAATATTATTTTGTTATATTGCTTCCAACATATGGGTGATTAATTCTTAGTTGTGGATATATATGATATTGTTCATATCATTTTGAAGTGTGTAAAAAGTGTGTTGATGCGAATTGTGAATAAAAGTAGAGTAGAAGAGTGATGATGCATAGTTTCACTTGTGCATAAAGGATTTGTGTTGCGAGTTTGAGTAGAACAGAGAAGAAAGTGTAGAATCAGTCTAAAGGACAAAAGATTGATTATTGAGCCTAACCAAAACTATAATCAAGCATATGTAGATGCTAGTTTCTCAATTCAAATTCTCAAATGGTTTTAATCTGATTTTCTTTGTAAGATAGTGAGTCTTCTTTGAGCAGTGAGCTCTAGGTAGTGCACTTGAATGTAAGTGCATTCCTCATATTGTAAAATTCATTTGAGTATACTCAGATCATATTGTGGATTGGCCATCCACCGTGGTTTTTCCCATAACAATTTTTCCATGTAAAAATTCCTATGTTATGGTGTTGTGATTGTTTTCTTTATGTTCTTGCATATTTATTTTGAATGAATTTTTTAAATGCTTGAAGAATAAAAATCAATAAATTTATAAATTGTAGAACACTAATTCACCCCCCCTCTCAGTGTTGCTTGATTTGAATAGGAACATCATGCTTGATGTCTCCAAGAGAGGAAAAGTGCAAATGGTCTCATCTTGTTTGTAAGAGAGGACAAGTGCAATGTCTCATCATGGGAAACATTGTACTTAATGTTTCCAAGAGAGGGAATTACAAGAAAAAAGAAAATCGAATAATGAAAGATGAGTATAAATGTATGCCCCAAATTTAAAGTGGTTTATAAAATAATTATTGTGAGAAATTTCTTTAAAGTAGAACAAGAAGACATGAGAGCTTATTCGGAGAGTCCTATTCCAACTCACATGTTTCTGATAAGCTACATCATAAATGGGTAGTATGTCACATGAGAGTCAACCTAAGACATATTGTCCACATCCCAAGCTTGCTCTTATATGTTTATGAAAGGTTAATGAATAGCCAAAAGAGCTAACTAACCCCTCGCCCCCACTTAGTGCAAGACAAGAGTGAGCTGAAAGGACTGATGAGATGTGAGGTAGAGTGAAAATCAGTATCAATTAGAGGAATGAGGTGCCTCCACATAACAAAGAATACTAAACTCCTTAAGATTTTTGATTTTAATACTCAAGGCCTTACATTCATTAGTAGAATGACCATGAACTTTGTGATAGGCATAAAAGGAATTTTTGTAATAGAATTTCTTTCTAGTTCATGGAGGAAGGGATATCAAGTGATCTTGGAGGAGTCTTGACAAGATACCCTCATGATCGAAGGTGGAAGGTGTTCCTCTGGTTTGTAAGAAATATATCTCTTGTTTAGTACAAGATGTTGTACCTACACAAGACTCTATGGATTTTGAGAATTTTGATGCTCCTTTAGAGGAGTGTGTAAAACCTAAATCATTAGTGTTTTGTGAGATGACATTGACGTTAGGCAAATATTTCTTTGTGTTTTTCAAGTTTTGTTAAAGATCACTTTTGAGACCACTAGTGTCCATCAGTTCAGGATGTACTAATGGTAATATTCATTTAGAGGAATCATGTGTGATGGTGTTGAGGTTAGTTGAAGGCTTGCTGATTTTGATCAAAAGGAAGTAACCAAGACCATGATTTGTTGTTTGAATGATAGGATCAATGGGGACATAGATACCTTGTTCTCTAGCACCACATCCTTTTCCACTATATCCATGTTGTTTCATAAGCTCGTAACCTTTTCCATAAATCTTTTTCATTGCTTTTGGGTCAGGTAGTTGTTTGTTGGTGAGTTTGTCAAAGTTTGTTGTGTAATTTTCTTCTTTTTCTAAAGTGGTTGAGGTGGATGTGTTGGAAGGATCTTTTGAATGTTGGGTTGATAGGATTGCTTTTTTTGTCCCTTATTTGAATCGTTGTTTATGATCTGGTACTTGTTCATGATTTTTGGTTCGAAATTAAGTGATCCCAAATCATCAATGGAAATCATTGTGAAGGGTTTAGGACGTGAATCCATTACATGAATTCATGGCCTACCTAAAATAGGATTATATGAAACATCATGTGGCATAACATGGATCAGTGTGTCTAATGTGGTCATTCCAACTATAATAGGAAAAGTGATCACACCAAGTGGTTTTTGTCCTACACTATCAAATCCACTGAGAGATAAAGAGGCTAGTTGAATGTTTGATTTATCCACATGCAGCCTATCTAAAAGATTTACACTACACACATTTATGACAAAGCCATTGTCAAAAAGGGTTCACTTTATCCCTATTCGTTTATATTGAGATATGATTACAAAAGCTTCATTTTGTCTTTTCACTTCCAAAGGAGGAAGGTCACTTTGGTGGAAAACAATGTCAGCATTCAAGCCTTGAATCATAGCTACTATATAATTTGGTTGCACATTAGAAGGGACAAGAACTCGTTGTAAGCCTATTTGAAGCATAGTGTGGTAGCTAGGTGAATTTTGAATTAGGTCCCATAGGGATATCTTGGTATGAGTATTCTTAAGTTTTTCAACAAGATCATACTACCTAATGTAAGAATTTAATCGAGGATCACAAGGTAATATGGGATTATGGAAAGGTAAAGGTATCGAGGTTGGTTGTGGTAGGTGTGGATTATTTCTTGTGTAATGTGTATGAGAAATGGTATTATAACTCAATTGTTGCAACACATTATTCTTAGGTGGGTAAAGGATAAGTTTGGGCTTTCTTTGATTTTTTTGTTTTTGTGAGGGTGGGTAAAGGATGAGTTGAGGTTGAATAATATTAACATTCCCTAGGGAAGGAGAGTCTAACATGGGCTCTACATCTTCTTCTAAGGGAATAATATGATGATTGTCAATGTTATCTATGTTGTGCATAATGATATCCTCCCTAGGAGGATAATTTTTAGGAGAACTACAAACCACATGTTCTATAAATTTGAGGGTTGCTTCTTCTAAAATGACTTCATCACAAAGAGGGGATTGATCAATGATGGGATTATCAATAGTTGGATGATTAGGAGAGGGTTCTATTTGATTGTCTTGTTTTTCAAAGGTTTCATTCTCTTGTTCCTTACTATCTACCCTAGTAGGAGAGCTTCGAAGAGGTTCACCACATGCCATGGCAAGAGTTTGTAAACTAGCTTCATCATAGGTAGGGGATGCATCAAGAGAAGGATTACTATGATTCTCAAATAGATTGTCTGAAATGGTAGGATCATGAGGGAAGGAAGGTTCAAGACTCTCATGTCTTATAAGAGGTGTATCTTCTAACACTAAACTATATTCTTCCTGTCTAGAGAAGATATTAGGAGAATAAAAGGTTTGATTGTAATTATTTTCTACATTTACATCCACATGTCCTTTAATTTTTTCCCAAGGGGGAGGAGGAGGAAGGAAAACAATAATTCAATGATATTCACTTATTGTGTCTTCTTTCATCAAGATACCTTTGTCACCAATTGGAGAGGTATCAAGAGAAGAACAATTATTATTATCATGATTATTGATGCTTGCATCCTCTTATGTCAAAGCGTTAGTGGATGATCGAGTAGAGATGAAGTCAACAAGGTCTTCATCTAACATGTATAGGTCATCACTACTAAAGGGTTTGGATTATATGTTTCTAAATTTAAAAATTTTGTGATTGGTTTCTTGTGATGTTAATTTTTTGTTTTCATTTTCTAAAGAATCTTATTTAAACGATATAGGAACTAATGTGGAAAAATGAAAATTTCAAAAGTTTGATGATATCCGTAAGTGCCATGAATGCTATTTATAATAAATGAAATGTAATAGAAGCTATGAAAACTTAAAATGCAATATAAAGACATGGGCTGAAATGCAATTTTCAGATTTCAAACAATGTAATTTACTAATTACATTGAAAATATTTTTTTGTGAATGCAAAATTGAATATGAGAAATGCATGAAATGAGCTAATTTATGCTAGATCTAAAGAAATGCATGTTACATAAACTCATCCAACTAATATAGATAGGTGAGGGCAGAAAATTGAAGCTTAAAAGAAGGGTTTTAATCCTTGTAAAAGGTTGTTTTAGGGGCATAAAGGGACAAAGCTGCTGAAGGTGGTGAATTAGTCCTGATGGGTTTTTTTTAGAATTTTAAGGTTTTTCTGGTTTATTTTGATGGATTCTAGGTTGTATGATGCAGACCTAAGATGAAAATGAATAATTTTGATGATTTTGAATGAAATGCAATGCAAAAATGCAAGATTTATGAGCTTTTCACTAGTACAAATTTTAAAACCTTAGAATTTGAATTAAACAATGCAAAATACAATGCAATGCAAACCTAGGATGAGAATGAACTCCAAATCAGAGGAGAGGGTGTTTAAAAAGTGGGTTCACTAAAATGAACCACAAATTTTATTGGAAAGGGAGCTCTCTATCACTTCTAGGGTTTTCACCTAAAAGGAGAGAGTTCTTTCACACCCAAAACTTGGAGGGTTCATTCAAGACTAAGTGTTAATGTGTGTGATTGAAATGTGTTAGAATATAATTCCCTAAATGCTGTAAATTTATAAAAGAGACTAAATTCTAATGTAAGACTTAGAAAATGCAACTTGTTTGAGAGCACATTGTGATATGAAAATATGACCTAAAAATGCAAATAAAACTAAATAGAAGAATATGAAACCAAAGGTGTGGAAATAGAAGTGTGTTGCAGAATTGAAGTAACTTTGAAATTTTGGAAATACTAATTTTTATGCTTGGTCAGACAGTTGTTCCAAACTAGGTTACTTAGTCCAATTTCAAGAAAATTCTAGGAAACTCCACTGGGGCCAGTTTTAGCCAAATGGGTCTCCGGATCTGCAAAAATATCTAAAAAACTTGTAGAGTGGGACTAATTTGCCACAACTAGGGGAATTGTCCTTTTTTCCTTTTCAAAAAATCTGAAGGTGGAAACAAAAGCTCTTGACCTGCACTTTCTATTCCTCCAAGTATTCAGACTAGAAACCTGTATTTTTCAGTCCATAGGTGTCTTTTTATGTAGATCTTGATGTAGTCAACAAGGAGATGACTTCAAAAATCTTTCAATCCATTCTTCAATGATTTCCAAACCCTCAAAGTACCTAGATCTACAAACACACAAAGAAAGAAAGAGATAAATCTTGATTGTTAGGGTATGGGAGTTTTCCTTGATCAAAGCCCTTTTGGATAATTAAATCAAGTGGAGAAAGAAGATGATGAAGCATGAAATTTAAGATGATGGAATTAGTACCTTTCCATGAAGATAGATCTTGAGTTTTTCCAACAATGATTGAAGATTCAGCCCTTGAATGCTTGCTTGATGACTTAGAATGCCAAAACCCTAGCTTGCTTGAGTAGAATGAGAGATGAGTGATTGGGAAGATTGAGTGAATGAATAGAATAGAATAGTTAGAAGGAAAATGAGGGGGAAATCCTTTAGTTATACATTATTTTCCATAATTTGCCACAAATACCTCATCACAGGCTGACCTTAGGGTTTCGAGAATAATATCCCATTAGAAATTTGAAATAATTTTGATTTTTATGCCAAATGGGACTAGGTTTCCCAAGGTGGCGAATTAGTCCACTTAGAAAATTTTAAGTGAATGTCAAGTATTAAAATGTAATTAATGATGCTTAATGTGATTGTTCTCCAAAACACACTCAAGTATGGCGTATAAGTGCATTAAGGGGTCATTTTAACATAAGAAAGGGTCAATTTATTGACAAGCCTAGGGAAGTGTGAGATTTTGTTACAAATCCTTACAACAATTTGAAATAAGGCTTGGTAAAGGGTAAAAAGAGGTTATTTGGGTTAATTATATTAGAAAGGTCCTAGGAAAGTTACCTAATGTGAATGTGTAGAACACATTACAACATTAAATCTAGGAAAAACTAGGCCAAAAACTACAAGAAATGCCCAAATGAGTGAAAATTGTCAATGACACATTCTTTTGTGACACAAACATGTGTACCTTTTTTAATGGGACCCATCGAGCTACAAAGGTACTAAACACCCCTTTAATGAGATTGAAAATTGAGATGATGCTTTTGTGCCACAACCTTGATCGCTCCCAGCCATCTTGTGGGGGACCCACCTCTATCTCCCGTTCTCATCGGGGAAGCAAAAAGATGCCACATGGAACAATCTAAATGGTTGAAGGAACTATATAAAGGTGGAAAATATTAATGAAAAATTTTGTTGTATGGGTTTGGATGGTAAAGTCTGAGCTACTAAAGGAACCATTTTAAGCACATGATTAAAGGTGGGCTAGATCTTTTAATTTGGACCATTCATCATTTTCATATGTTATGCACTAAGGTAGAGGCTTAGACTGGTAATGTGCACACATATTGAAGGCTTTTGATTAAATCTCAGCCCTTCCCCACCTGCTCGCTACTTAAAGTTTCATGTGAGTTAAGACCAATGGGGAAGCAGGCTACTGACACATGGATTTCCTTAAGGCTTAAGAAGTGGTGGATCCTGCAGGTGACTTGGAGACTTTGCCACACAAGTTATTTTTGATTGGTTGATGGGAGTAGAGGTTTACAGTCAACCTTTTTAAAATTCCTTTGATTGAATTTAGATTGTCCATTAGGGCATCTCATCATATAATCAACGACCAATATTCAAAGTTGAGTTTGAAGGCAAGTGAACCATAATGGCGGATAAGACATAGAGCTACCAAATTAGAGAGCTTTAAAGTCATAAAAGATCATTTTAAAGAAAAATTGCAGATTGTTAAAGGAATTCTACAAATTCAAGGAGTTCATGCTATGATTTTCAAGATTATTTGATGATCAAATTAGGGTTTTCAAGCATTTACAAAACTAGTAAGTTAAATTGTTTCCTTTCCTCTTGATTCTTTGGAAAAATTTTAATTATTCTCGTTCAATCATTATTTCTTTAGATTTTTCTCATTCATGTATTTATTTTAAGGTTTGACGTTCATTTCAAACAATTAGCCTATCTAGTCTTGCTATTGTTGTGTCCAACCCTTGCTCAAGCTATAATTTTTATCTTACTAAAAATAAACCCTAACCTATCTAAACCATATAATTATGGCTCCATAATTTAAAGCATCTACATCTCAAGGATAATCCTTTGGTTCAAAACCTCCTGTCAGACCCCTAATTAAGGACCTAATCAATCAATTGAATCCTTCTACCCCAAAAAATAATTAGGGCCAACTATTATTTCATGATACATAATTTGTAGAAGGCCTTGTGGACAAGCAATGTACAATTAAGGATGCCACATTGCCCTACACTAGATGGAAAATTATTAATTGTTGGTTTAGTAATAGAAATCGTGGTATTCATATGGGCAACCCATGGAATTTGGATTTGGGGAAGTTGAATGTCCCAAATGTCTACATGGCTGTGGATCTACTGAAGGCCATTCCTGCAAAATATTTTCCATTTACAAGGATTGTGAGGAAATTTGATCCAAGATAATCATGGTCAAAGTCACAAGGGATGAAATTGCTAAAATTTCAACCTCATCGAATGGAGTGAGGACATGGTGCCAATTCATGAAAATACACTCAAGGCACGTTGGACGTTGTGGTTGTGTTGTTGATATGTGGTTGTCATTGATATCAAAACTATTAACATTGGTGTTCTTGGAGGTTGTATATGTCAAGGATATTGAGAAAATTATAATAAACATGTTGAAGGCTATTTTTGAAGTTGTCAAGTTCAATGTGGTGTAAAATTTAGTATGTTTCTCTTTAGGAGTTGTGCTTTGAAGTGTTTTTTGCTAAGCCTATCTAGTTTATACTTCAGAAGTTTCAGAGGTGCACATCAAGATTTTTGTATGTTGTGTGTTGTTATGTTGCTACAATTATTCTATTACTATAGGAGATGTTTCTAGAAGAAGAGAATGTAATTCTGGTAATTCTAGTTTTTGCATACGCTCATGCGATGTTCATTGATGTTTATAGATTGTGTGCTATCCTTTTTGTACATTCATGTTATTCAAAGTGATCATGATCAAATATTTTTCCTTTGTGCATTCGGGTTTTCATGTTCTTGACCAACATGATGGTTGTAGCATGTTGAAAATCCTCATGAATTAATATTTTAATGTTAGGCATGTTTGAGGAAGTTGTTTTAGGTCTTCATTATGTTGTGACCATATTTGGTTGGTGTGCATTGAGATTTTTTCATGAATTAGGCCGACAATTTATAATTCATTTATTCTTTTATCTTTGGCTGATAGAATTGTTAATATAATTCCATGTAGCAGATATATAAGACTGATTGTTTCTTCATTTTGAAGTGTGAGAGTGCTCAATGTATGTATGAGAAGTGTGAATGAAAAAATTGTGAATAAAGATCAAATAATTCAATTGCAGAGCAGAGTGTGAAGAAGATTGATCGAAGTGTCAAGAAGTATTTTTGTGCCTAACCGGAACTGTCATCAGGGTTTTGAAGAAGCTAATTTATCAGTTGATATTCTTCAACTGGTTTTAATCTGAATGTTTGTGTAAGGAAGTGAGCCTTCCCATTTGAGGAGTGAGGTCTAGGAAGTGTGCATGAATGCATGTGCATTCCTTATTCATTTTCATTATACTTTTAACAGGTTATAATCTTGTGGACTAACATCCACCATGGTTTTTCCCCTCACAGTGTTTCCACGTATAAAATATTGGTGTTCTTGAGTTTCTAATGTTTTTTTTATGCATGCTTTCACTATTAATTATTAGATATGAGAGTAAAGGTTAATAAGGTTGAATAAGTGTTAAAATCTATGAAAACTAATTCACCCTCCCTCTCAGTTGTCTATTCTTGTTTTAGCAACAATCGGTATCAACGAAATTTAATCTAAAGAAGTTTAATAGCTTGAGGTGATCCATAATGGCATCATACAAGAAGGATAGTCCAAGATTTGATGGAACAAACTACTCTCTATGGAAGGATAGAATGGAGTGTCATTTGAAGTGCATTGGTGATCCCTTTTGTAATATTACAAAGAATAGATATGTTATTCCTCAGAATGGTCCCTCTACTCCTAATGAGATCAAAGAAGTTGAAACAAATATTAGGGCTATAGAAGCATTATTGAGTGCTCTTAAAGATTCAGAGATGAAAAATGTAATGGTTTTAAGAAAAAAATATGAGATCTAGAAGAATTTGGAGACATTGTATGAAGGAGATGCATAAGTGAAAGTTTCTAAGCTATAAACTTTGAAAGGAAAGTGGGAAAACTTGAAAATGAGTGAAGATGAAAACATTATTTCTTTCATGCAGAAAGTGAATGAACTAGTGATGGGTATTAGATGTGCCGGTGGAATCTTGGATAGAAGAGATTGTGGCTAAGGTGCTCAGATAATTTCCTACTTCTTACATAAAAAAAGATCATTCTATTGAAGATCTCAAGATAGTAGCAAATGTGACAAGAGACATGCTAATTGGTAAGCTTTCTGCCTTTGAATTGAGTGAATTTGGTGATTCCACTCCTAAGACAAAATCTACATTTAAGGCTACTATATCTGGAAGAAACCAATAGATATATGATCCAGGATAAACTTATAGAAAGACATTCAAGCATGAAGATGAGATGAAACAAATTGAAGATGAAGAAAGAGAGTTAGAAGAGCTAGAAGCATTTATTGTGAAAAAAGAAGCCAGAGAAAAAGGTAAGTACAAAGGAAAGTTTCCTATTAAATGTTTCTCTTGCAATAAGATAGATCATTTTTCATTAAGGTGTCCTAAAAGAGTTCATAGGTTCAAACCTGATAAGCCTAGATTTCAAACAAAATGTTACTATGCTAAAGAAGGTGTTACTGATGATGAATCTAATAAAGAAAATGGGAATGAAGATGGATGGGTATTCATTGCTATTAAGGAAAATGGTATGGTGTCCACTGAATCTGGTAGTGATAAGAATACTAAGAAATATCTTGCAGCCAAAATTGAAGAAAAGGATGAATGGGTGATTGACAACGGATGCTCACATCATATGACTAGTGAAAAAAGAAAGTTTCTAAGCTTGGAAAAATATGACGGTGGTGTTGTAAGATTCAGAGATAACAATGCTGGTGTGATTTGTGGTAGAGGCACTATCTCTCTTGGTGGTAAATATAATATTGATAATGTCCTTTATGTTGAAGGATTGAAGCATAACCTGTTGAGTTTTGGATAGATGGTGGTCAGGGGATACAATCTTCAGTTCAAAGATGGTAAGTGCAGGATATTTGGAAGTTTCAGAAATGTAATTGCTTTAGGTATCAAGACAAGAGGTAATATTTTTCACTTGAGTGCTGCTAGTGAAAGTTGTTTAATTGCTCAAGTTGATGTAATATGTTTATGGTGTAGGAGGTTGTGTCATGTGAGTTTTCATACCATTGTCAAAGTAAGATCCACTCAAGCAATTAGAGATATTCCTAAGTTAGTGAATCCTACTAACACCATATGCAAGGAATGTCAAATGGGAAAGAAGATAAGAATTTATTTTTAGAGAAAACAACATCATTCTAGTGGAGTACTAGAGCTGGTGCATACTAATCTATGTGGTCCTTCCATAATCAAAAGTATTCAAGGAGAAAGGTACTTTATGTTTCTTATTGATGATTACTCTATATGGGTTGCTTTCTTCAGAGAAAAACATGAAGCATTAGAAAAGTTTCAAAGTTTCAAAGCTATGGCCAATAATGAGATAGGTTTAAAGATCAAACGCCTAAGGTCAGATAGAGGTGGTGAATTCACTTCCTAGGATTTCAATTCTTTCTGTGAATAGCATGGAATCAAAAGATAGTTATCTACTCCCCGAACCCCTCAACAGAACAAAGTTGTTCAAAGAAAGAAAAAAATAATTCTAGATGCTACTAGAACTATGATGTTGGAAGGTAATGTACCTCATATATATTGGAGAGAAGCTATAAGAACTATTGTATATACTATACACTGGGTAAATGTCAATGGTAATTCTAGTAAGACACCCTTTGAGCAATGGTTTGGTTATAAGCCTACTATTAAATATTTCAAAATCTTTGGAAGTTGATGTTATATCAAGAGAGATGAAGATATTGGCAAGTTTGATGCTAGGAGTGATGAAGGAATCTTCTTGGGTTACTCTACTAAAAACAAGGCCTACCGGTGCTATAATAGAAGATTAAGGAAAATGGTTGAAAGTGAAAATGTTAGAGTTGATGAAGACAGTGCTAGATCATCTAGATATTGTGGATATGATTTAGATGACCAAAATGATAGTACTGATAATGGAAAGAATGTTCAGACATAGAATCAAGTTCAAATTGTTTCGGTGAATCAAGAGAATTGAGAAGGAGAAGCTAGTGGAAGTGTAGAAGAAAGAAAAAAAGAACCAAAAGTTCAAAAGAATTTTAAAGTTCCAAGGCATGTAAAGCTAAATCTTTCTAAAAATGAGATCATAGGAGATAAGAACAAAGGTGTGTAGACTAGAAGAAGAATTGTAAAAGAATATTGTCTGATTTCCAAGACTGATCCCAACAATGTCAATGAAGCATGTAAAGATGAATATTGGATGGAAGAAATGAAGGAAGAGATGATGTAGATAGAGAAAAATGATACATGGATTCTTGTTCCCAGACCTCAGGATAAAAATGTGATTGGAACCAAATGGGTCTTTTAGAATAAGTTGAATGAGTAAGGTGAAGTGGTCAGGAATAAAGAAAGGATGGTATGTAAAGGGTACTCACAGATGGAAGGTATTAATTTTGAAACCTTTTCCCCTATTGCTAGAATTGAAGTCATAAGGTTATTTCTTGTTTATGATGATTTTAAGAACTAAAAAGTCTATCAAATGGAAGTAAATTCATCATTTCTGAATGGTGAGCTAGAAGAAGAAGTATATGTTCAGAAACCAAATGTATTTCAATTGACTAATAAGGAAGATATGGTTTGTCTATTGAAGAAAGCACTATATGGACTCAAGCAAGCCCTAGAGCCTGGTATGCTAGATTGGATAAATACTTGTTGAAGCTTGGATTCAATAAAGGTACTACTGATAGTAATCTGTATTTTAAGATGGATCAAGATAAATAGTTGATTATTGAAGTCTTTGTTGATGATATCATTTTTGAAGGTACTGATAAATTTTGTATGAAATTTGCTGATGAAATGAAAAGTGAGTTTGAAATGTCAATCATTGGAGAGTTGAAATTATTTCTGAGATTACAAATTATCTAGTTAGATGATGGAATCTTTATATCTCAGTCCGAATATGTAAAAGAGTTACTGAAAAAGTTTGGTATGGAAGATTCAAAACCAATTGGTACACCCATGGTAACCAGATGCAAGTTAACATAGAGGGATGATTCTCCTAAAAGAAATCAAACAAGGAACAATTCAATGATCAATGGATTACTTTATTTGACTCAGACAAGACCAAACATCATGAATTTTTTATGCATGTTTGCTAGATATTAAGTTGATCCAAAGGAATGTCATGCAACTGCTATGAAGAGTATTTTAAGATAATTGAAAGGGACAGTTGACTTTGGTCTTTGGTATCCTAAAGATGATGATCTTACTTTGAGTGCATTTACTAATGCAGACTGGGTAGGAGATGTGGATGACATAAAAAGTACTAGTGGTGGTGCATTCTTCTTGGGGAAGAAGTTGGTATCTTGGTTAAGTAAAAATCACAATTCTATTTCCTTATCTACTACTGAGGTAGAATATATTGTTCCTGCAAAAAATTGTACTCAAATAATATGGATGAAGTAGATGCGGAGAGATAAAAAAATTGACTATGATGAGCCTATTGCTATATTTTGTGATAATTCCAATGCCATAAACATTTCTAAGAATTCAATGTTGCATTCAAAGACAATATATATCTATTAAATATCACTTTTTGAGAGACAAAGTGAGTGATAAAGAAGTTAGACTAGAGTATGTTCCTACAAAAGAATAGATTGTCAAAATATTCACTAATCCATTGCCTAAGGATACTTTTGAGTATCTGAGAGGGAAATTAGGGGTGATTTCCCCTCCTAATCTAAACTAAAATACAAGTCTTTGCATCAATCCATGCATTCATAGTCATATCTTGTTCCAGATTAATGTTGTGGTGGCTGCTACTTAGGGGGAGTAGTTAGATGATTTAGATATGTGGTTCAGAGCTTCTGTACCTTTTCCATTGATGTTAAAGGGGGAGAAGAACAATGTGAAAAACCATGGGGGAGAAAAACAAAGAACCTTGGAAAAAAGAGCAGAGAAGAGTAATGCAAAGGGGAGAATAACAATATGAGTTAGTTGTGTTGATGGTATTTTTCACATCATGTGTTGCCATCACTTCCAAATGGGAAGATTGTTGGATGTTGTGGTTGTGTTGTTGATATGTGGTTGTCACTGATGTCAACACTAGTATAATTGATGTTCTTGAAGGCTATATATGTCGAGGATATAATAAACATGTTGAAGGTTGTATGCAAAGTTCGGAAGTTCAGTGTGGTGTAAAATTTGGTATGTTGCTATTCAAGAGTTGTGCTTTAAAGGGTTTCTTCCTAAGCCTATCTAGTTTATAATATGGAAGTTTCAGAGGTATGCATCAATATTTATGCTAGTTGTGTGTTTCTATGTTTCTATAATTATTTTGTTACTATAGTAGATATTTCTAGAAGAAGACACTGTAATTCTGGTAATTTCAATTGTTGTGAATGCTTGTGTGATGCTCATTGATATTTATAGATTGTGCTCTATCCTTGTTGTATGTCTACATTGATCACAGTGATCATGATAAGAGATTTTTCCATTGTGTGTTCGGGTTTTCATGTTCTTGGCCAACATGATGGTTGTAGCATGTTGTGGATCCTCATGGATTAATGTTTTAATGTTTGGCATGTTCAAGGAATTTTTATAGGTCTTCATTATGTTGTGACCAAATTCGATTCATGCGCATTGAGATTTGTTCATGAATTGGGCCGACAGTTTGTAATTCGTTTATTCCTTTCTGTTTGGCCAACAAAGTTATTAATATAATTCCATGTAGCAGATATATAAGAGTGATTGTTTCTTCATTTTGAAGTGTGAGAGTGCTCAATGTATGTATGAGAAGTGTGAATTCAAAATGTGTGAATAAAGATGAGATCATTCGATTGCAAAGCAGAGTGTGAAGAAGTATTTTTGTGCCTAGCCGAAACTGTCATGAGGCTTTTGAAGAAGATAATTTATCAGTTCATATTCTTCAAATTGTTTTTATCTGAATTTTTTTGCAAGGTAGTGAGCCTTCCCATTTGAGCAAGAGCTTTAGGAAATTTGTCTGAATGCATGTGCATTCCTTATTCATTTTCATTATACTTCTAATAGGGTATAATCTTTTAGACTAACATCCATTGTGGTTTTTCCCCTTATAGGGTTTCCATGTATAAAATATTTGTGTTCTTGAGTTACTAATGTGTTGTTGATTCATGATTTCACTGTTAATTATTAGATATGAGATTACAGGTTAATAAGGTTGAGTAAGTGTTAAAATCTGTGACAACTAATTCACCTGCCCTCTTAGTTGTCTATTCTTATTTTTCCAACAAGGTAGAGTATGAAAAGGTTAGGTATACATTCAAAATCTCAATATTAGAGAACTATATGGAATTTGCTGATGGTTGAAGGGTTATCTTGGGCCCTTTAGATAGGGATACCTTTCCCATCAAATATTTTGTGTCATACTTCCAGAAGACTTTCTACTCCATATGACAAATTATTGGTTATGACCCTACTATAGGCATGGATAGGGCCTGAATGTATATGTCCTCACATATTTAGCTTCCCACATATTGCACACTTTGTGACTATAGAGGGTACTTGGAAGATAGGATTCATGAAGGCTTGGTCAAATTGAAACAAGGTAAATATTGGATCAAATTCTTTTGGTATTCGTTATTCCTGCACATGCTTTTGTACAAGGGAGCCCCATATTTTGGTAAGGATATAACATTGGAACATAAGGAGGGTTATTTGGATCTACCTATTCAATACTAGACTATAGTGTTTCATAAGGATGATAGGAAATTTGACTATGTCATATTTTAGATTTTCTTTGCCTCCAAGGTGAGCAGAGTAATGATTGTAAAAATTCCAATGATTCCTACAATCTTGCATAATTTTTTAACACCCAAGGACATGAGGCCAAATTTAGGTATTGATCACAATTTGGGGCATGCTATCCCTTACTCTAGTTATACTATTTTGAGAGTTTATGTCACAATGGTCTCACCTCATATGTTTCCCAAGGATGCAACATAAAGGATTAGTTTTCTAGAAGTGATATGGCAACTTTGAAATGTGGAGAATAACCACCTAAAAGATCAAGGAAAGGGGGCATTTTTCCCTTCATATACTTGTTCTTTTTATTTTTTTATGATCAAAGAAGGGTGTTACAAGATGAATGATATACTCAAACCTTTGGAAATGAAGAGAGTAGCAAAAATAAACCATGAACCTGAGGGATTCATGGCATGGTTGAAAGTAAGAATTAGAAGCTCAAATTTCACTCACAAATTCTCTTTCCTAGAGGATGTTATTATAAACATCTTTGATTTTTAGAAGCAAAATGATATAAAGATAAATTAGCTCACTTACAATAAATTGGAAATGGAAATAAGGGAAAAGGACCCTTAATTCGTGGCTCTTTCTAAAATTTTGAATGATATGCAAATGATAGAATATGTTTTCCAAAACTTTGAGATAGTTGTTGGGCATGTGAAAGGTGAAAGATTGATTGAAGAAAAAGGGAAAGATATTGCAATAGAAGAACAAGGTGAGGGGGAAACCATTGTGATGGAGGAAAGGCCTGCTCCTCAAACCCAAAATAGGGTAATTGTTTTCAATACAAGAAATAATAAAATAAGGGAGAAGGACACAACTGCTTCCTCTTCTCAACCTGAGAAGAAAAGAGTTCATTCGCCAGTGCCACAAATGCAACTTACATCTCCTCCTAGGTCAGTTGGACCATAATTTATTGATATTGACTCTCCACCAAGACAAGCATCATCACCAAGGGAGCCACCTCTGAAGAAGATAAAGGTTCAATTAGCAAGCTTGGTGGATTATGAAAAGATTTCGAGCAAGAGATCTTGGTCACAGAAGAGGAAATGCAACAAGGAATGCCTTCTCAACCTAGGGAGATAGTGCCACAGAAACTTAGTCTAACATTTAGCAAGGCTGACCTCACCAGCTTAAATAGCCAAATTGATGTTAGAGATGATGCATGCACAAAATTTATGGATAATGATTAATTTGTGAAGTTTAAAGCCTTCATGGAATTTGTTTGAAGGGATAAGAAGGATGAGTTAATTAAAAAAAATTTTTAGGAAAGAAGCTTCAATATTGAATTACCTAATTTAGTTATCCAAGCCTAGGTAATAAAAGAAATGAAAGATAAATATCAAGAAATAACTACTAAGGAGGGTAGGGAATTGGTAAGGAGTGGTATTCTTTTATTTTCCAAATGGGATTTGTATTTTTAAATTGCATTTGACACTATAAAGAGGTATAATAGACCTTTGACATATAATTGTTAAGAAGAGGCAACTATTGCAGTGTGAGGATCATCATTCAGTGAGCAGTGGGACACATTGGCCATGTGGGCTCCAGCTCCCAACACCAAGAAGCCAGACATTATAGAACCTATTGTAGATTATAGGGGGATTAATTATAGAGTGCTTGACACTTCAGCTATTGAGGCTGCAACAATGTAAGTTAATGTAACTCAATTCACAAAAGCAATAGTGGAATGAGTAACTATTGAGAAGGAAATTTTAAAGAAAAATTATATGATTTATTGGATGATTATGGAAAGAACCAACAATAAACAATGTAGTTGCCAAATAAATTTGCATTGTTGAAAAAGAAAATGCAAAATTTGCAATTAGGGGAGCCAATGCAACCACATTCCACTTCTCCCTTTGCCTTCCAAGACCCAGCAACTACTACCACTACACCTCCTACAAGCTCATCATGAGAAATTATGCCCTACAATATGGGGAATGTTCCCATCTCAGTGGAGGGACCAAATACCTCAAATGCACCACAAACAAAAGAAATCACTAGAGAGGAATTGCTTCAAAAGTTGAAGGAATATGAAGAAAGGATTAGTCAGCATGGTAAAGATATTTGTGATAGTAGTATGAATATTGTAACTATATACCTGGAACATCTAAACAAGGGAGTTAATAGAAGGCTAATTATCACTCATGCTAATTATTCCTCCATGATGGATGTAATAAACAATTTTGATATTGATAAAGAGGTAGCCACTCCAATAATGGAGAAGTGGATTCCTAGACTGAAAGACTTGAGATTAATGGTTGTAGAGTCTAAACATGATGTGAATAAACCTAAGAAGATCCAACCAACCTTTGAAATTGTGAATTGAATTTTAGAATTTTAAGGCAATATTGAGCCTTTAGAGGCTGAAATAAGGGATTTGGTGAATAGATTTGATGAGATAAACCATGGAATTTTTCCTAATATACTCAATAATGGTGGTAATATTAATACCCTACAGGAGTGGAAAAAGGAGGTGAATGAGATGATCTCAAGTCAAGTAGCCAATATTTTTAAGGAAAATAATATGAGCATGTTGAATAAGAATATGTATATCCTTCCTAAGGATAGGGTTGATCTAGAAGAGTTTGATAAGGAGCCTAAGTAGATTGTGATTAAGTATGCTCATTATAGGGAAAAGGTTGACAATATTATCACATTTTATTAGCCTACAAAAGAATAATTCCAAGAATGGAAGGATAAATAGTTGGATGTATTGGAGGATTCAGCTATAGTTGTGGAATGGTGAACACAATTTTGGTTCTAAGTCTATAAACATGGTGAAAAATGGATGGGAGAAACACAATGCATGACATAGAACTAGTATAGATTATGGATGAAATATTATTTTCTCCCCAATTTATATTTGATAACAAGGTTGCAGATGTGGAGGATCTTTTGTCTCTTCTACCTTTCTACCCTTTATGCTTTTCTTTCACTTTATGCTTGAGTCCATGAACATAATTTTTGAGAACATGTATATTGCTACATCAGCTTAAAGATACCTTTTGGAAGGTGGGGTATGATCTTCATCGACTAATGAAAATAGATTTTGTCTCATGTAACATTTCCCTCCATCTAAAAATGAAAATATTACTACAAAGGGAATGTATTTTGTAACAGTCCAATAGAGATAGAATATGTGTACTTTATTGCCCAAAGCTTGTTTTCTCCTTCATTTCTATAAGAAGGAATTCAAGGCCATAAGTATGGGTTCATTACTTGTTAATTGATCACAATGAATTTTATATAGAGAATACAAAGATCATTTTAGAGTTTTGTCCTAGGTTTTAATTATGTCAATATGCATATGTAATTTTGATAAGAGTACTAGCAATATAATAGAAAACGGTTAAAATTCAAGGCCATTTCTCTCCTACTGTACTTGTTTCATGGATTATGACTAAAATGATCGAGGGTTATTTTATTTGTCTTCATTGATCTCCAATGGATGTGTAGTTTTATTCTTGCTTTTAGTTCAAATAATTAATGAAAATGCTTGGATGAAGCTATAGGTTCATGTAAATTAAGTGCTAGAAAATTTATAAGTTATGGTCAAGAATACAATAAATGTCATGTTGTAATGTAGTATTATCAAAGCTCAATGGTGCTACATATTAATCTATTGTCATATTGTTTGTGTGTTAAGATTGAATCCATTCCTAGTTTATGGCACTGATCTGAACTATGTATTCATATTACATCTTGTTGGTCATGAGAAGCAAATCAATTATATAAGTAAACTTTCAAAATGGACTATAATTGTTATTATTTTTCCTTAAGTCTTTCCATTCCCATTCTCTAATTGTTGAGTGTTGTCAAGGAGTAGCCAACTTCTTAGTACATTCCATTTATTGAGCTATTATATGAGAATTTATCTATTATTTATGATATACTCGGTCATTTGGTGTCGATGTATTTATGTACATTGTAAGATCACCCTCCTTACTCTTGTAGAGCCTGAAGTGTAAGAGGAAAGAACTACTGCTTTCAATCATTCACTATCCAATCCCTTTAGGTTGATGATAATTGGAAATGGAAAAGTCCATAGGCTTCCTTGATGATCAACTTGGTTATTAAAAAGCAACCAATAGATTGGCAACTCTTCTAGGGATAGATTTATGAAAATATCCATGTCCCAGTGTGATTTTAACAAATCATTGCAATTAGAGTCATAGATTTTCACAAATATTTGTAAAATATTTCTAAATCTTGTTGAATTCTCTTGCCATTTACCATTTTGAAGGTAATTTGTATAAATCATGTCAGATCTTTGTGTGTCCATGCATATTCTCCACCTAGGGTGTTGAGAATTAGCTTAAGAGTTCTCTGTATCTAGAAATCCTTGTAATTCTTTGAAGATCTACATAATTGTCATCACTATTTTATAATTCCCAATTATTTTGGGTGGAAAATCTGAAGTCTCTACACCAATGTGCATTTTTTAAAGAAATCAAGAACATATTGAAGGAGAAGAATTGTACAAGAAAGATAAGGAAAACTATAAATTATATGAAGAAGCATTCAAAAAGAAAAGTTGGAAGGAAAACTTTAAAAGACTCCCAAGTAGAATGGCTAAGGCATACAAAAGGATGTATGTTCTAATCAGTAGATTCCACCATCATTATGAGATAATGATGCAAATATAAGTAAGTCTACTCCACATCATGTCCCTAAAAATATAATTCCTTTAAGAAATTCTTCTAGTCATGGAAGTCAAGAAAATTTGTTAGGACTATATTTTGAGGATGAAGAGAATTGTAAGAATAAGACTTTTACTACCATCCATCAATCTAGACCGAGATCAAGTAGAAGTAGAAGTAGGATTTATCACCATAATACTCATGCTTCTAATGCTCATAATATAACTATGATAAATGTTGTTGTTAGTGATATTCCCCCCTTGCATTCAATAAATATTATCCTTTACCTAGTGACTTATTAACTAGACTCCCTAGTGATGCCCAAAACTTGATAGATCTAGAAGAAAATTTAGGTTCTAATATTACTCTCCCAGATCTTGAAGAGGTTTTTGGAGATTTTATTGTTCTTAGAAGAGAATTTAAAATCTAGGGTAAGAAAAGGAGAAATAAGAAGGAAAGGGAGGAGAAAATAAGGAATGTTGTGATTAGAAGAGGAACTAGATGATACTTATAAACCAACTAAACTTGAACCGATTAACTTAGAATCTATTGTATCTGAAGTCCTTGATAAGAAAAGTTGGTTTGACCTTGGAAATAATGTCAATACTAGTACAAATACCTAGACTAAGTCTATGGTTTCCAGTAATGTTTCCCAACACCCTATTGAAATTGTGTCTATCCCACTAGTTGATAAAGGTAAATAGCCTATAATGAATTTGGGCATCAATAAAAAGTCTATATTTGAAAAGCCTCCCTTACCTCCTAAGTTGGAACCTACTATGGATCAATTAAGAAAGGAGAATGAGGCTCTCAAAAAATAATTAAAGAAGATGGTGATTATGGCAACACATGTTGAGATGAAGAGAAATCTTGAATTCTTGAAAACTTCATGCTCAGTAGAAGGTATTGTAGCATCTAGTTCACAAGATCATCTAAATCCACAATGAAACCTAATCCCTCAGTTGATGAGAAGACTTCTGGTCATATAGACCAATCCACTCCCAATTCCAAATCTTTGAATACAAGTAGTAATGATTGTACTTACAATCAATTCACTAACAAAAATGTGGATCATAAGAAGGGAGGTGGAGAAGCTAACAGGAATAATGAGGAAATAGATAATAAATTTCATAGGTGGCCTATGCAGCTAGAAAGATATAGGTAATTGTCCTTTGACGGGATCCATAGATGCACAAATCCCATTGATAATGATATCAGGGTTGTTTTGAGCAATTTAACTAGAAACAATGCAATTTAAAGGGAGGATAACTTGAGATTTTTTTGTATATACTTGATGATTATGAGGTAAAGAATGAGGATATGGTAATGAAATTGTTCATGGATTCTTTTCGAAAGGATTCCATGGATTTGTATAGAGGTTTACCAAATGGTAGTATTGGCTCATGGGAGGAATTCAAGTGTGTCTTTAGAGAGCAGTATGGAGATAAGACCAACCCTAGTTTTATGCTTAATGAATTTAATAACATCACAAAAGGAAAGAATGAAATGGTGTATGATTTTAATATCAAATTTCAAAAGGCTATGAATATATTTCCATAGAATTTAAGGTTGAGTGATCTAGTATGCATTGTCACTTATTGTAAAAATTTTGATGCTAAGATGGCCTACAACCTAAGAGATAAAGACCCTCAGACTTTGAGGGATGATTTTAAGATTTTTTTGCACATTGAAGGCCATATAAGAGATTCATGTAAGGTGGGAAGAAGATATGAAATCAAAATATTGAATAAACCTAAAGATAGATAGGAAAAGGCTTCTAGATAAAATCCTACTTATGATGAGAGATGGGAAAATGTGATGAATACCCTCAAGGATAACAAACACACTATGGCCAAAAATGAAAAAGGGCTTGGAGATAACAAAAAAAAATTCCAAAAGAATGACAAGCCTCCAAAGATTCAAGGTTACCCTTACAAAACCAATTGGCAAAATGGAAAGCCAGACCCAAATAACCAGAAAGGTAAACAAGATCAGTCACACCTAATCCCTTGTCAAACAAATCTACAAATGTCACTAATGAGACTCCTTGGTGCATGGTGTGTTAGTTGACACATTCTCCTCACTAATGTGTAGTTTCACTATTGGTAGAAGTTGAAGAAAGTGTTCCAGAAGATTATGATCAGCCTCATGATGATGACATTGAAGTCAATGTAATCCTGAGTAGGTCAGATTTTGGTGCCAGTGAATGCTTATATAATGTAGATTATCATGAACTTGATGTGGATGGCCAAAGGAAAAGAGTTAATTCATATCACCAACAAGTTCTCTCTAATAAAGATAATGATAATAATAATGAATTATATGCATTAGAAGTAGTTGAAGATAATGTATCCATAAAGAGACCATTAGATGCAAAAATTGCAAGGTAAGCAATAGCCTTGGTTGCACAGGCCAAAGGTTCTTATCATATAAGAAATAGAATAGTGGATGGTGATCAAGGCAAGGTTTCTAGCCTCTTCATCAAAGAGAAAAATGTTAGAGGAAAAGAACCAAAATATGACAGTAAGGTGGATGGACTTGAAGCCAAGGAGGGTAAGGGAATCAAAATTTGGGCAATGAAATTTGAGAAACTAGAAGTTGATGGAGAAGTCAAATCTCCTAGTGCAAAGGTGAAAACAAAAAAGAAAATTTTTGAGCTTGAAAAGAAGCATGCTAATCCTCAGGTTGAAAAAAAGGTGAGCAACAAGAGGAGAGTGATACAAAACAAGGCATGATTCCAATTGATCTACCTAAATACACCCCTGTTGATACATTTCAATTACTTATCCAAGTAAAATGTTATGTTCCTTTGCTTGAAATGATGAGAACTGATGAGCATAAAAAAAAGGCAATAGCCCTTATCAATGGTGCTACTACAACCTGTAGTGAACCGGTGGTGTATACTTCACCCAAATTTAGTGGAAAAGAAAAGAAAGAAAGGGGGGTTGAGAGAGTAATAACTAAGATCCCTCATATTTACCTAGGAAATTCAATGACTACCTATCTTGGAAATATAGATCCATTTTTTCTAACACTGATTGTTGATGGGAACTTCTTAAAGAATTGTATGATTGATTTAGGAGCATCTAACAATATAATGCTAGCTAAGGTCATGGAAGAAATGGGATTGAAGGTTGATAGTACCCATGGAAATTTTTATGCTATGGATGCTAGGGAAGTCCCTATAATTGGTATAATCAATTCATGAACTTCCATATAGATTGGTTGCTTATCTAGAGAAGAAGTTTGAGTTTGGTAGTGGTTGAAATTCCACCGAACTATGGAATTTTGTTGTCAAGAAAATGGAATGCCTCCATCGGGGATATTATGCAATGCAATATGTCTTTTTCTACCTTTCCAATTGATGAAAAATATGTCAAAGTGGTTAGAGAATCAAATTTACCACACATGATTGAGCATGCTCTTAAGGATGATATAGTTCATTTTGTAGATACTGACATTAGTGATTTCAAGGTAGAAGAGTTACCAAGAGAACGTGAAAGGTGGCCTGGACCTATTGATAATGATATCACAAGATTGTTTGACAAAGATGACCTTTGGAAGATGTACTTTTATGGTGCAAGTTCCAAAGAAGGATCGGGTGCAGGTATATTGCTAGTTTTACCAAGTGGCAATATTTTAAAACTTTATTTCATTTTTTCTTTTGTTTGCACAAATAATGTGTTACAGTATGATGCCTTGCTACTAGGATTGAGGCTAGTAGAGAAAAATGGGATAAAGAAACTAATGTTGATAGGTGATTATGAGTTAGTAATATCCTAGGTTATATCCAGATATGCATGTAAAAATAAGAGGTTAAAGAAATAAAATAATGTTGTATTAGATTCCATTGACCAATTTGATGCATTCAAAATTGACTAGATGGAGAGAGGTCAAAATAGAGTGGCAGATTGTTGGAAAAAATTGCACTTAGGCTTGATGACATAACTTTTTCAGGTATCTCCAAGGTTGAGGTACAAACAAGGTCATCAATCCTTGACAATGTGCACAAATCGAAATTCTTCAATTATGATGAAGACATCTTGAGGTTTTTGAAATGTGTTGATGAGTATGAGAGTCCAGAGATTGAATTTGGATATTTTTTTGAAAATATAGATGGCAATGACACAATCTTTGGTAATGAAGTTATTTAGCTGAAGACAAATAAGATTCCCAAAGGCCTTGTGGCCTTAGAGAGGGTTTTTGACAATCAGGACAAAAGCAATGCCAAAACAACTGCTACCCATCTAGAGGATTTAGAAGAAGTAAATATAGGGACTGAAAATGCCTCTAAAAAGGTTTATGTGGGTAAGAAAATAAAGCCCAAGATCAAGACATTATTGATTTCTTTGCTAAGAAAGTACAAACATGTCTTTGCTTGGTCATATGTTGATGTAAGAGCATACAGGGAGGAATTTTTCCAACATGAAATTCCTCTAAAGGAAGATGTAAAAGCTTCTAGGAAGAAGGAAAGACCTATCAAGGTATGTGCAGGATCATGATGGGCCAAAAAGTGCTAATATGTAAGTGATTTGATGGCCCATGTGGCTGACGACTTTTTTTTAACCCAAAATTGATGAAACGAAAAGGGTTTTTAAAGGAGATTCTCAGCTTTCCACCAATATAAAACATGCTTTAATAATTTGAATTTAATAAATAATTATTATTCAAGTTGTCTATTTGAATTACAACTAAAATCTTGATTGATAGGCTGATTGAAAAACATCTATAGCTTTCAAATAGTATCACATTTTTTGAATCAAAAACATGCATCACATTCTATGCTTCTCATACTATAGGATTAAAAAATAAAACTGAATTTCATGAGGCTTTGACCAAGTTAAGGTGGTCAAACATATGATTTTTTATAGTTTTTAAAATTCGTAATAGAAAATTCATAATTAATTATTTACTTGGAAAAAAATTACAAAAAAAATATGCATCACATTAGGACATGAGTCCTCTACTTATATGTAAAATATTATAAAAAAATATTATCATTTTATTGTGGGTAGGGTGGTCAGATAGACACCTACTTCTTATTTTTTCCCTGAAATTGAAGTATTACTGCATTGAAATTTCAAATTTTCACCAATTTTTTTTTTGTTTTTTCTAAATAAACCGAGTAGTTTAGAAACTACATTCAATTTTATATAGATTATATTCTTACATATTTTTGAAATAATATAGATAACTTATTCAAATTTTTACATCAAGTTGCTTAACTCTGATTTTCTGAATTTTCATCGCCACTTAAGGGCCTGATTTTTCCATGATGATCCTGAACATATCCATCAATCAAACCTTTGCTCCAAAAGTGCAAGAAGAATTGGTAAAGATAAGGGATGCTAGCATTATCAAGCCTATTAGAAACTCATATTAGGTGTCTAACTTAGTGCAAGTTAGGAAGAATAATGGTGATATAAGATTATGTGTTGACTTCAGAAATTTCAACATATAATCATCGAATGATAACTATCCATTACCTAATAATGGAAGCTATGTTGCAAAAGGTGACTAGCTGTGAGTTATTGTCGATCATGGATGGTTTTTCTAGCTATAACCAAGTTAAAGTGAAGGATTCTAAGTGGTACAATACTACATTTACTACTCTTTGGGGCAACTATGTATATGTTAGAATGCTATTTGGCTTGACTAACACAGGTTCCAGTTTTCAAAGGGCTATGGATGTAATATATTTTGATTTTATTGATTTTTTTTTTCAAATCTACTAGGATGACCTAACTACTCACTCCAATAAATAGGAATATCACTGTATGCACTTGGAGAATATTTTCATCAAGGCCCTGGAATATGGAATCTTACTCAACCAAAAAAAATGTTCCTTTAGGGTAACTGAAGGAAAATTATTGGGACACATTATGTTGAAAGAGGGGGTGAGAATTGACCTTGAGAGGGTAGCTACCATTGAAGAAATTACCCAACCAAATAATGTGAAGGTTATTTATCCTTTCTTCAGATATACTAACTTCTTGAGAAGATTAGTTACTAATTTTGTTGAGATCACTCGCCCTATATCTAAGATGTTGAAAAAAGGGGAGAAAGTGGAAGGGATTGAAGAGCTGAGTAAGTCTTTTCAAGATATTAAGAAATAAATTAAGAAGGGCCTAGCTCTAAGGACTCTTGATTTTTCCAATCCACAACAAATCTTTTCATTTGCATCATTTCACACTATTGTTTTCATTTTGTTGCAAAATAATCAAGAAGGTTTTGAACAACCTATCGCGTTCTCTAGAAAATTCTTCAAGCTGTAAAATTGAAATATTATTTGATGGAGAAACAAGCATATGCACTTGTTGAAGCAGTAAACAACTTCAGTGCTTATCTTGTAGGAGCAACATTTATTTCCTATGTTCCAAGTGCAACTGTAAAAGACATATTTACCCAACAAGAGAGAATGAGTAGAAGATGCAGATGGATAAACAAAATACAAGAGTTTAATATTGGAATCCAAATCACCAAATTGGTGAGAGGTTGGGGATTAGCTAAGATAATGGCTAAGGAAATGGATGCAAATCAAATATGTCTTGAGAATGACTTTGAAAGATCATACATTTGTGATATGGAAGGTTGTGATTGGTACAAGAATGTCATCTATTACTCGTAGGATATGTAGTGCCCTAAAGGATTAACTGATAATGAGAAGAGGAATCTAAAGTTGCATGCCATCAAATACGTGATTATAAAGGGTGGATTATGACAGATAAATGTTGATGGTGCTATGCTAAAATGTGTTGATAAAGCTAGGGCTTCTGAATTGTTGAACAAGATGCATAGTGGAGTGTTTTGTACACATTACATGGTTAAAACCACCACTGATAAGGTCTTAAGAGCTCAATTTTAGTGGCCAACAATTTTTAAAGATGCTCAAAAATTGGTAAGAACATGTGATGCATGCCAAAGGTTTTGTGGGAAGCTGAAATTATGAAGTAATCTACCACTTAGACCAGTTGCACTTCAGATACCATTTCAACAATGGGACATTATTTCATTTGAGAAATATCTGATAAATTCAATGGAGCCCATTCATTGATTCTTGTGGCCATAGAATAATTTACAAAATGGGTAGAAGGCATTCCAACAAAAAGAGAAAAAATTAAATTAGCTATTGATTTCTTGATGGATAATGTTTTGACCAGGTTTGGAGTACCTAAAAAAATTATTTTAGACAATGCCATGTGTTTTAAGTTTGAAGAATTTACTAATTTCTACTCAAAACATGGAATTTAGGTCTCTTAATCCTCACCATATCCCCACAAGGTAATGGCTAGGCATAATCAAGCAATAAAAGCTTGATGAAGATCATCAAGAGGATTATTGAGAAAAAATAAAGAGCTTGGGACTACAAGTTAAAGTTGGTTTTGTGGGAAAATGGTGTGACTATCAAGAATGCTATTGGTTATGCCCCTTTTGAATTTTTTTTTGGTATTTCTGCAAGGTTAGATAAATACAACCTCATGAAGATGTATAAGTTTATCCAAGAATATGATGAAGACACATGTGATGATATGCAACATAGGATTGATGCATTGATGGAAGTGGATGAAACAAGAAGAGTTTCTTTTTAAAGGAATGTTAAATTGTAGTTACAAGTCAAGAACCTATATGACAAGAAAGCATCTTCAAGAAAATTATAAGTATGAGACATGGTGTTGATGTGGAATGAAATATCTAAGGATAAGGGAAAACATGGAAAGTTTGATGTATTGTGGCTCGACCCTTATCTGATCAACAACACTCATGGTGAAGTGCTAGTACATGAACAATTGTTGAAGCCATATTTCTTGAAATATGCTCTTTAACATGTACATTATAATTTTTTTGCATATCTTTTTATATAGGTGTTTTTTCTTTGGTTGGGTCTGGTCTTGCTACCTTGTTCGGGTAGTTTCCTAGTTTTGGTTCTCAATGATTGGCCTGCTTCAACCTGAGATTCTATGATCTTGTTTGTTCTAGAAGAATAAATGTCCCTAACAAGAGCCACTAGTGGAACACCTAAAAATATGTGCATTCCACTATTAAATGGTGGAAAATTTAGTTGTTTTTATGATTTGGACATGTCCTAAGGTTTAGGGTTTCACTCATTGTCATGTTTTAGGGTTTTATGTTTCTAAAACCCTTTCTAAAAAATCCTAAGTATAAATCCCTTTGTTAATTTTTTTAATTTAATGTTAGATTCTTATCACTAGTTATTGGTTACTCAAGTCACACGTTATGCCATAAAACTTGTCATCTTTATCGGTCCCTCAATACAAATATTCCTGGTTGTCACTTCATGGATTATTTTAATCATTGCCTCATTTAGTATGGGTCAACAACCCCTTTTAATATTCTCTAGTCTCCTAAATCTAGATTTTAATGCTTGGTTGTCAGCCTAGTGTTTGGACTTAAAATTTATGTCCCCATTTATCGTATGCCTAGTCGGGCCCCTTTTTTAAGAACTAACTTGATGCATGTGTAGATATCTATTTTTATAATGCCTGTTGGATCTATGTAATCAAATCCTGACCACTTCCCATGCCCCATTCAATTTTATTTATTATTATAATAATTTCACCAGCTTACAAGTGAATGCTAGTTGTCCTATGTAGTGACAGGGCCCAATGTATTTCGAATCTAGCAAGCACTGGTTATAATAGATCAATGGTGGAAATGAAATTATATGCCTACATGTAGATCATTCCCTACCAACTTGCTTGATTTCAATTTTCACTAAAATAATCTCATAGGCTAGCGAATGATTGATATATTTCCCTTTTTCAATGGGAACCATCGAGCTACAAAGGCAGTGAACACCTTGTTTGATGAGATCAATGATCGAGATGATGATGACATGGGTTAATATTGAACACTCCTCCCCATCCCATGGGGTGCCCACCTCTATCTCTTTTCCCTTGATGGGGAAGTAGGGAGATGGCATGTGGAACAATTTGAATGGTTGAAGGAACTATATAAAGATGGCAACTAATAATTAAATATTTTGGCACATGGGTCTAGATGGTAAAGTTTGAGCTACTAAAGGAAATATTGTAAGCATGTAGTTAAAGGTGAGCAAGATATTTTAATTTGGATCATTCATCATGTTCATATGTTATGAACTAAGGCAGAGGATTATATTGGTAAGGTTTGCACATATTGAAAGTTGCACATGATTTAAGACAAATAGGGAAGTGGGGAAGTCGACACATGGATTTCCTCATTTCTTAAGAAGTGGTGGAGCTCACAAGTGACTTGGAGAATTTTCCATGCAACCATTTTTTAATTGGTTGATGGGAGTAGAGGTTTAGAGTCATCTTTTTTCAAATTCCTTTGATTGAATTTGCATCATCCATTAGGCCATCTCATCATATAATCAATTATCGATATTCAAAGTTGAGTTTGAAGGAAAGTGAGCCATTCTAGTTTGTATGAATGAACCATAATGGAAAATAAGATGTAGAGCTACCAAACCAAAGAGCTTTAAAGCCATAAAAAATCATTATAAATCATGATTGTATATTGTTAAAGATATTTTATGTATTCAAGGAGTTCATGCTATGATTTTCAAGCTTGTTTGATGAAAAAATTAGGGTTTTCAAGTGTTTGCAATAAAAGTAATTAAAATCATTTCCTTACCACTCAATTTCTTAGAACTTGTTCAATTATGCATGTTCAATCACTATATCTTTAGGGTTATCTCACTCATGCATTTCTTTTAAGGTTTGATGTTTGTTTCAAATAATTAGCTTGTCTAGTCTAGGTGTTGTGTCAAACCCTTGCTCAAGCTATACATTTTCTCTTTCTAAAAGAAACCCTAACCTACATAAACCTTAGAATTATGGCACCCAAAGATAAAGGGTTTGCGTCTAAAGGAGAAGCCTATTGTTCAAAACCTCTTGTTAGACCCCTAGTTTAGGACCTAACCAATCAATTGAAGCCTTCTCCCTTAAAAAACCCTAAGGAACAATTACTATTTTTGGGTACACAAGTTGTAGAAGACCTTGTGGACAAGTAGTGTGCAATTAGTGATGCCAAATTTTTGTACATGGGATGGACACTTTTTAACTGCCAGATTTGCAATAGAAACTATGACATTCCTATGGAAAACCCATGGAATTTGGATTTGGGGAAGTTGATTGTCTGAAATGTCTACATAGATGTGGATTTGCTGAAGGTAGTCACTATGAACTATGATCCAATCACAAGCACTATGAGGACATTTAATGGGATAGACATGGTCAAAGTCACAAGGGATGAAATTGCTAAAATTTTCAAACTCATTGAATGGAATGAGGACATGGTTTGAATTGATGATAACACACTTTAGGTAGAGTATGAAATAGTTAGGAACACATTCAAAATCTAAATATTATAGAACTATCTAGCATCTATTGATGGATGAAGGGTTTTCTTGGGCCCTTAAGGTAGCGAACCCTTTCACATCAACTATTTTGTGTCCTACTTCTAGATGACTTTCTACTCTATATGCCAAATGATTGGTTATGACCCCACCACAAGAATGTCCATGGCTTGGATGTATATGGAAACACATATTCAATAGCCCATATATTACACAGTCTGACTATGGAGGGTACCTAGCAAAGAGGATTCATGAAGTCCTAGTCAAATTGAAACAAGGTAAAGGCAGGGTTAGATTCTTTTTTGTATTCATTATTAATGCACATGATTTTGTACAAGGGAGCCTCATATTTTGGTTAGGATATGGCACTACAATAAAAGGATGGCGATTTGGATTTTCCTATCTGGTGTTGGAGTACAATACTTGATAAAGATGATCAAAAATTTGACTATGTCATATTTTAGAAAAAAAATTCCTCCAGGTTGATGAGTATTGATTGTAAACATGCCAAAGATTCCTACAACCTTACATGATTTTTCGAGGCCCAAGGATAGGAGGCCTGATTTAGGTATTGATCACAATTTTGGGGATTTTATCCCTTACCCTAGTTACATTGTTTTGAGAGTTTATGGTATAGTGGTCTCACCCCATATGTTTCCTAAGAATGTACTAGAGAGGATTGGTTTTCTAGAAGTTATATGTAAACTTGGAAACATGGAGAATAACCACCTAAAATATCAAGGAAATGGAACATTTTTCCCTTCCTATACTTGTTTTTCTAATTTTTGTATGATCAAAGAAGGATGGAACAAGATCAATGATATACTCAAAACTATTGGAATGAAGAGAGTAGCAGTAAGAAGCCATGATCCTGAGGGATTCATGGCATGTTCAAAAGTAAGAATTAGAAGCTCAAAGTTCACTCACATCTTCTCTTTCCCAGAGGATGTGACTAGAAACATTTTTAATTTTCACAAGAAAAATGATAGAAAGATGAAATCACTCGCTTACAATAAATTGGAAAAGGAAACAAGGGCAAAGGACCCTCAATTCTTGGCTCATGCTGAAATTCCTAATGAGATGCAAAGGATAGAATATATGTTCCAAAAAATTGAGATAGTTTTTGGGAACTTGAAAGGTGAAATATTCATTCAAGAAAACAGGACAGCTATTACAACAAAAGAACAAGGTGAGGGGGAAACACCTCTGATGGAGGAAAGGCCCACCCCTCAAACCGAAAAGAGGGTAATTTTTTTAGTACAAAAAAGAATAAAATGAAGGAGAAAAAGGACAAGATTGTTGCCTCTTCTCAACCTAAGAAGCAAAGAGTTCCTTCGTTAGTGCCACAAATGCACCCACCATCTCCTCCTTGCTCAATTGGAATAGAATTTATTGATATTCACTCTCCACGAAGACAAGCATCACCACCAAGGGATCCACCTCTAAAGAAGAAAAAGGTTCAATTAACAGCCTTGATGGATTATGAAGAATATTTTAAGGAAGAGATCTTGGTCACAAAAGAGGAAATGCAAGAAGGAATTCCTTATCCTCCTAGGGAGATAGTTCCAAAACAACCTAGTATAAGATTGAGAGAGGATGTTCAACTCACTGGATTAAATAGCCAAAATGGTGTTAGAGAGGAGACATGCATAAAATTTATGGACGATGATTCTTTTGTGAACTCTAAAGCCTTTATGGAATTTGTTAATAAAATTACTGAGAAATTAAGCTTGCATACTTAATTTCTTGATAAAATCATCCAAGCCCAAGTAATAAAAGAAATGAAGGAGAAATATCAAGAAATAAATATTGAGGAGGGCACGAAATTGGTAAGGAGTGGTATTCATTTATTTTCTGAATGAGATTTGTCTTTTGTAATTACATTTGACATCATAAAGAGGTATGATAGAATTTTGTATGATTTTGAAGAAGATGCTACTTATTGCATTGCAAGTATCTACATTTAGTGAGCAGTGGGATACATTGGCCATTTAGCACCTAGCAGCCAACACCAAGAAGCCAGACATTGAAGAACCTATTGTAGATTATAGGGGGATTAATTATAAAAAAAGTGTCTGACACTTTAGCTATTGAAGCTACAAAAATTTTAGTTTAGAATGTTTCTCAATTAACAAAAGTAGCAATAGAATCAATAACTAATAAGAAGGAAAGTTTCAAGAAAAAATATAATGATTTATTGGTTGATTATGGAAAGAACCAACAACAAACAATGTAGTTACAAACTGAATTGGCATTGTTGAAACAAAAAATTATGCATTTACAATTAGGGGAACTAATGTAACCTGATATTTCTTCTCCTTGCACCTCTTAGGAGCCAACAACTACTACCACTACACCTACTACAAGTTATTCATGGGAAATTGTGGCCTACAATATGGGGAATGTGGCAATTTTAGTGGAGGGACCAACTACCATCCAGTACATCACAAACAAAAGAAATTAGTGGATACGAATGGCTTCAAAATATGAAAGAATATGAAGAAAATATTAGTTAGCATGATAAAGATATTCCCGATAGCAATATGAAGATTGTAACTGCAACCTTGGAGCATCTGAACATGGAAGTTGATAGAAGGCTAATTAGCATTCATGCTAATTATTCCTCCATGATGGATACAATAAACAATTTTAATATTGACAAAGAGGTAGCCATTCCACTAATGGAGAAGTGGATTGCTAGACTATAAAACTTGAGATTAGTGGCTATAGTGTCTAAGCATTATGTGAATAAATCTAAGAAGATCTAACCAACCCTTAAAACTATGAATGCAATTCAAGAATTTCAGGGCAAGATTGAGCCTTTAGAGGCTAAAATAAGGGTGTTGGTGAAGATATTTCATGAGATAAATTGTGTCCTTGTGCTTGATATACTCAATAATGGTGGTAATATTAAGACCCTACAGAAGTTAAAAAATGAGGAAAATGAGATGATACCAAGTCAACTAGCCAATATTTGTAAGGAAAATGATATTAACATGTTGAAGAATATGGATATGCTTGCTCAGGTCAGGGTTGCTCTAGAAAAATTTGATAAGGAGGTTAACCAGGTTGTGATTAAGTATACTCCTTATAGGAAAAAGGCTAAAAATATTATCACATTTTATTGGCCTACAAAATAAGAATTCCAAGCTTGGAAGGATAAACACTTGGATGTATTGAATGATTGAGTTGCAACTTTTAAATGGTGAACAAAATTTTGATTTCAAGTTTGCAAAGATGGTGAATAATAGAGGGGAGAAACACAATGGATGGCCTAGAACTAGTATAGATTAGGCTTTGCTAAAGTACAGATGAAATATTGTTTTCTCCCCAATTTGAATTTGATGACAAGGTTGTAGATGTGGAGGATCTTTTGTCTCTTTTTCCTTTCTACACTTTATGCTTGAGTACATGAACATAATTTTGGAGCACATGGATATTGCTACATCAGCTTAAGGATTCCTTTTGGTAGGTAGGGCATGATCTTCATCAACTAATGAGAATAGTTTTTGTTTCATGTAACATTTTCCTCCATTTGAAAATGCAAATATAACCGCAAAGGGAATGTATTTTGTAATGCTCCAATAGAGATAGGAAATGAAATGTGTACTTTCTGGCCAAAAGCTTATTTTCTCCTTCATTTCTATAAGATGGAATTCAAAGCCAAAAGTATGGGTTTTTTGCTTATTAATTAATCATAGAGAATTTTGTAAAGAGAATACAAAGAGAATTTTAGAGTTTTGTACTAGGTTTTGGGTTTGTCAATATGCATATGCAATTTTGATAATAGTTCTAGCAATATAATGGAAAATGGATCAAATTCAAGGCCATTTCTCTCCTATTGTACTTGTTTCATGGATTACGAATAAATTGATCAAAGGCTAATTTATTTATCTTCATTGATTTTCAATGGATGTGTAGTTTTATTCTTTCTTTTAGTTCAAAGAATAAATGAAAATGCTTGGACGAAGCTATAGGTTCATTTAAATTGAGTGCTAGGATATTTATAAGAAGTTATGGTCAAGAATACAATGAATGTGATGTTGTAATGTCGTGTTATTAGACTTTAATGGTGTTATGTATTAATTTGTTGTCATATTGTATTTGTGTTAGGATTGAATACATTCCTATGTTAAGGCACTAATTTAAATTATGTATTCATATTACATCTTGTTGCTCATGAGCAAAAAATTAATTATATAAATTTTTTTTGTAAATGGACTACAATTGTTATTATTTTGTGTCAAGTATTTCCCTTCTCATGCTCTAAATGTTGTGTTGTCAAGGAAAAGCCAACTTCTTAGCGCATTCCATTTATTGAGCTATTATATGAGAATTTATCTATTATTTAAAATGTACTTGATCATTTGGTGTAAAGGTCTTTAAGTACATTGTAGGATCACCCTCTTGGGTCTTGTAGAGCCCGAGGTGTAGGAGAAAAGCATTACTGCTTTCACTCGTTCATTGGAAAATCCCTTCAGGTTGCTGATAATTGGAAATGGAAAATTCCACAGGCTTGCTTAAAGATCTGTTTGGTTCTTAAAAAACAACCAACACTAGGTTTGATGGGACTAACTATTCCCCCTAGAAAATAAAGATGGAAGGATATATGGAGTACTATGGATATGACGTTGAGAATTCTTATAAGATTGTGTACACTCCTCTTGCAAATGGTTCGAGTAGTATCAATAAGATCAAGGCACATGAAGAGAACAAGCCAAATTTTGGTTTGAAGAATAGTATTTCACATTCTAAGTTAATCAAGGTTGCAAATTTGAAGACTACTAAAGAGACCGTCTAGGATGGATTTGAAAATATGCATGAAGGATATGAAAGGGTCAAAGAAGAAAAATTGCAAAATTCAAAGGCACAATTTGAGCTCCTATAGATGTCTGAAGATGAGAAAATTAGAACTTATGTATAGAGAGTGGATGAGATGGTAGGTGGAATGAGAGGAATTGGTGCTACAATGGATGAATCTAGGATTGCAAAGAAGATTCTCAGATTTCTCCCTAATGCATACAGTAAAAAGTCATCTACTATTGAGGAATATATAGATTATAAGGAATATACTAAAGATAAGTTGTTGGGTACTCTAACTTCTTATGAAATGAGGAATCCTAGCTTGAGAAATGGATAGAAGTTAGAAAACAATTTTAAGGCTATGAGAGCTAAAGATTCAAATGATGATAACTTTAGTGATGTAGAAGCTAACTTTGTAAGAAGAATGAAAAAGGGCTCTAGTAAGTATGAGGGTAAGCTACCTTTTCAATGATTTAGTTGTGGAGGAGTTGGTCACTATGCTTCTAGATGCCCAAAAATAGCTAAGAAGAATAAACATAGATTAAGCAAAGAAAACAAAGTGAATATGATTAAGAGAGAATATTATGTAAATGAAGGTGCTATTATTTTTAATGAAGACTCTAGTTATCGAGATTTTGATTATAATGAATTCTTGTTCTTGGCTATATAAAAGATGAATGTACTCCCGCTAATATGAAATGACAAGTGAGGGAAAATCCTCTAGATAAAGATAAAAATATTAAAAAAATTTTCCTACATGCTAAACAAGAAAATAAGTATTGGGTTGTCAATAGTGGTTGTTCATAGCACATACCTAGTGATAAGATTAAGTTTATTAAACTTGAAAATTATGATGGAGGCTTGGTTAAATATGGAGATGATACTGACACTAAGATTTTTTGGATAGGTTCAGTAAGTTTTTATTGTAAGAATAATATTGATGATATCTACTATGTTAAGGGTTTAAGGCATAATCTCTTGAGTGTTGGATAGATGTGTATAAAGGATATAATCCTATATTTTAGGATGAGAGATGTGAAATTAGGAAAGGATCCAGAATAATGATTTTTTTTTGTAAGATGTCTGAAGGAAACATTTATCAACTAAAGGGTGTTGATGGACATTGCTTTATGACTTAAATTAATGATAGTTGATTATGGCACTAGAGAAAGTGTCACATGAATTTGGAAAACTTGGTGAGAATTAGTGTAGTACAAGATGTGAGAGATCTACTTAGGATTACAAAGCCTATTAATGCTATTTGGAAAAATTGTCAGCCTAGAAAGCAAGCTAAAAATTGTATTATGTTGAAGGAATAATCTACTACTAGACTAATAGATTTTATTCATAAAGATCAATGTGATCATACAAGGGTGGGAAGTCTACAAGATGATAGGTATTTTATACTTTTGATTGATGATTACTCTAGATATACATGGGTCACTTTTCTTAAAGAGAAATCTAATGCATTAGATAGATTCAAGGTATTTAAGGCTATGGTAGAGAATGAAGAAAATTTGAGAATAAAATGTTTGAGGTCTGAAAAAGGTGGTCAATTCACCTCCAATGAGTTTAATATGTTTTGTGAAGTTCATGGAATAAAAGGATATTTATCTTCTCCTAAAAATATTTAGCATAATGGAGTTGTTGAAAGAAAGATTAAAATAGTTCAAGAAGCTTCTAGATCAATTATTACAAAGGAAGGTCTACTAGAATTTTATTGGAGAGAAGTTATTCACAATATTGTTTATGTGTTCAATCAAGTTCAAGAAAAAGATAACAATACTAAGACACCCTATGAGCTATGGTGTGGAATAATTCCAATTGTCAAGTATTTGAAGGTATTTGGAAGAAAATGTTATATCAAAAGGGATGAAGAAAATTTAGGGAAGTTTGATCAGTGAAGCGTTGAAGAATTTAGTTGAAGTCAATGGGTATGTATCTCATGAACCTAATTGCATAAGAGTAAAATAATTTGTGGAAGAATAGGAGAAGAAGAATGAAGAAGAATAAGCCCCGACGATGTCTCGAAAGACACATAAATATATGCAAAAAAATAATTCTGAAAGTCAAATCATTGGAGACTAGAGGAAATGAGTATTGATAAGAAGCAAAGTTACTATTGTTGGTGAAATAAATCTATGTTTAATTTTTGAAGTTGAACCGAAGACAGTGAGTGAGGAATGTTAAGATGAGCATTGGATGAAAGCTATGAAAAAAGAGCTTATGTAAGTTGAGAAGAATCAAAATTGGTAATTGTTCCCTAGACCAACAAACAAAAATATAATTCAATAAAAATGGATATTTAGAAACAAGTTGAATGAGAATGGGGAAGTTTTTAGGAATAAATCAAGGCTTGTGTGTAAGGGTTACTCACAAATAGAAGGTATAAATTTTCACGAAATATTTGCTTCGGTGGCAAGGATGGAAGCTATCAAAATGTTTTTATCATTTTCTTCTCATAAATATTTCAAAGTTTATCTAATGGATGTTAAGTCTAATTTTTTGAATAGTGAGTTAGAAGAAGAGGTCTACATGGAACAAACATAAGGATTTCAGTTGTCATATCAATCGGATATGGTCTATAGATTGAAGAAGGATTTATATGGATATAGGCAAGATCCTAGAACTTGGTATGCAAGGTTAGACAAATATCTGATTCAAAAAGGTTTCAATAAAGGTGCAATAGATAGTAATTTGTACTTCAAAGTTTAAAATGACAAGATCTTGACATTAGTTGTATTTATTGATGACATTATCTTTGGAGGAAATTAAATAATGTGCAATATTTTTGAAGAGATGTAAAAATAATGTGAGATGTCTATGTTTGGTGAGATTATTTTTTTCCTTGGGCTGCAAATTAATCAAACAAAGAAAGGGATTTTTATTTCACAGTCAATGTATATAAGATAAATGTTGAAGAATTTTGGGATGGATGGTTCCAAACCGATATGCACTCCTATGGTGACTGGCTACAAATTGAGTAAAGATGATGATTCACCTTAGGCTAATATAAGAAAATGTAGATCTATGATTGGAGGATTGTTGTATTTAACTGCTGTTAGACCAAATATCATGCATGCAATTTGTCTTGTGTCTATATTTCAAGAAGATCCTAGAGAAACACATGTTGTTTCTATTTAGAGGATATTCAAATATTTGAATGACACTTTAGATAATGGCTTTTGGTATCCTGGAGATATTGATTTTACACTAAGTGCTTATATAGATGTAGATTGGGAAATTTGTGTTGATCATAGAAAAAGTACAAGTGGTGGTGCATTCTTTCTTGTTTGCAAATTGGTGTCATGGTTGAGTAAAAAAAAAGATTTAGCTTTCTTATCTACTACAGAGGCTAAGTATATTGTTGCAGCATCTTGTTGTACACAAGTTTTGTGGATGAGATAGACATTGAGAGATATCAGAGTAATGTATGATGATCCCATTTCTATCTTTTGTCATAATACAAGTGCAATTAATATTTCAAATAATCTAGTGATGCACTAAATGACAAAGAATATATGAATAAGGTATGACTTTTTGAGAGAGAAGGTTATGGACAATGAAGTGAAGCTTGAGTATGTAGCTATGAAGGATTAGGTTGTTAACATATTTATTAAACCTCTTCCTAAAGAGACTTTGGAGTATCTCTGAGAGAAGTTATGGGTTATTTCCCCCCGTTTCTTGAACTAGATGCATATGGAGATGTATTAGTCCAGGAGGTATATGGATCTATATTTCTTTTAGAATGATGTTTGGTGGAGACCTCTCAAGGGCGAGTAGGTATTGTCATGTGTTGTCTTTGAAAGGGTATTTTGTTTCTAATGTCAAAGGGGAAATCAATATAAAAAATCCTTTCCATTTTCCATTGATGTCAAAGGGGGAGAAAGTATCATGTGAAATTTTTTATCTTCTAAGGGTTGGAAAGTAAGATCATGGAAAATGTGTTTAGAGTTGTGTTGTCTTTGATGTTTTTTCACATTAGGTCTTGCTATCAATGAAAAATGGGGAGATTGTTGCAAGTATGAAGGTGTTGTTATTGATGTCAACTAGTTAACTTGTTTCTAACTGGTTGTTGTTGTCCTTGATGTCATGAATTATGGTTATTGGCTGTATATATTGAGGATATTGAGAAAATTGTAATAAATAAAGGTTTTAAGTGTTCAATGTTTGTTCAGAGTTTTTCTCTTGGATTTTTCGCTATGCTAGTAAGGATATGAGGCATTTTCCTTGATTGTTGGTGAACAAGGTGAAAAATGGGTGATACTGTATGGCCTATAAAACACCGCTGTTCTCCTATTGTCATTCAATAAGGTCCTAAGAATCCTAATTGGATTGACTATCAACCTTAAGGGTGAGTCAATTCTCAACAAGGAAGACCTAAGAAGGGTTCTTTTAAGCTTTCAACGGTTCACCACTAAGAAAAAGCTTAGAAAATAAAAATTAACATTCAACTTACAAAACCTAATAATGCAAGTTAAATGAATGATGTAAATGATGAAATTATGCAATAGCAAGTTAGGGTATGTGTACCAAGGAATTCAAGAAATGTGATGAGGATTTAGGAAATTCAAAGAAGCTAATAAAATATGCTAGGGAGGAGTAAGACACCCCTACTATAGACTTAGTCCCGCTATTATTTTTTGGGGAAAATGCAAAATCTTCAGATGTCAGAACCGGATCTGAAAGAATCTCCGCAAAATACCTTGAGGAGGACTAAGATGCCCTAGGTGGTGACTTAGTGCCATTAGGAATTTTTGAAATCTACAAATGTGGTCTTGAGGCTCAGTATCTGCACTTCCTTCTTCTCTAATCCCAAGTTCTAAAACTTCCAGATCTAACTTATAGGCAAGTTTGCATGAAGATAAAAATTTACAATGCAACTTTTCAACTTAACACTTCAAATGATCTTCAATTCTTCAATCTAAATTGGCAATCATAAACACAAAATATGGTAATTTTTTTTTATTGTTAGTAAATGGGGGTTTACCTTGGTGAAACCCCTTGTTGGTAATTAAACCTTGAAATGAAATTAAATGGAGGGAAATTTTCAATGAACAACATGCAATGTTAGAACCTACCAAACCCTTTTTATGAAGTCTACAAACTTGCGTGAAATAGCTAGCTTGGATATAGATCTTGAATCAAAGGAACTATTGATAGATATAGACTTGAATTGCTTGCTTGAATCAAAACCCTACATCATAAATTTTAGCTCAAAAATACACATGATGCAACAATCTCCTTGGTATGATGCTTGAATCTTGATGATGGCTCCAAATTCTTGATGAATTGCTATTGATCTCATAAAATTTCCTTAGGAACTAATATTCAAGTTGGTAGGATGAAAATGAATGAATGAATGAACCTTGTATTTATACTTATTCATGCTAAATATCACAAAATTACACCACAAAAAGTTGACATATGAATTCACTAATTAAAGGAGGGTAAATCTCACTATAATTTGAAATTAAATCCCAAAAAAATCTTAAGGGGGACTAAGACACCCGAGGTGGCATCTTAGTTCCAAGGTTAAAAAATTGAGGTGCAGACTCCAAAAAGGGGCCCATTTAAGGTGCCTTTGAAATTAGGGTCCCAAGACCTCTGGGGGACAAAGTCGCTCTGGGCAACATGTTAGTCCTGACCAAAAAATTAGGGACACTCAGAAAAAATCATTAAATTATCATTTATCCTTTGGAGTTTATCAGGATTAGCTAGAAAAAGATATAGTTTATTCGGCTTGTGGATACAAATAAGACCAATTAAGACATACATAAGGATAAATAAAGTAAGAAAAGCCCAAAAAATTGTGAAAATGCAAGGGTATACATTTTTCTACACAATATTTATCCCACACTTTAGCGAGAGGATGAGTTTGCTTCAAAATCACACTAAAGTAGCCAACCACACAATCAATAGGGGTTCAAATGTACAAATTCTAGTAAGATAGGATGACAATGATCAAGAGGGTGGCCAAGCCCCCAGGATCAAGATCCTATGGAATACTAAAATATGCACAAAGGAACACACTTGCAGATGATATATGAAGCCAAAACTAGATTGCAAACATACACCATCAAAGACAGGAAAAAAGAAAAAAAGAAAAAGAAAAAGAAAAATGCAACAAATCAAGGTTTGACTTTCCATCCAATGCGTTGTGGACTAAGTCCAAACTATTTTTCTAAAATGGTTTAGAAGTGGAATGTGCTTTCCACTGTGCAAACAAAACACATTCTCACAACGGCTAGTGAAGCTAGTTGTTCACTAAGTGAGCCCTACGAAGCCATATCCAAGCCATACCTCCATGACTTTAATAAGCTACAAAATAGATAAAATGCAACACAACAAGAAAGAGGAATATTTGAAGGGATTTTTAGTAGTTAATGTGAGGTCTTAATCTTAGGGAACATTATTCCTAGTGTCTCCAAGAGAGGACCAATCAAAGGGTAAGAGATTCACAACTTAGGGAATGTAGTGTCTCACATTACTACCAAGAGGAATGTAATATGCTAAGATAGATCAAACTCTTAAAGGAAATTACTCCCAATGTCACCACAAAGAGAAACAAATCACATGAAGTAAGAAAATCACATCAAGGAACATGAAAAAGAAAATGCAAATAAAATCATAGCAAAATGATGCCAAAATAATTCGAATATATGCCCCAACTTTAAAGAAATTGCTAAACACCATGTTGTTCATCTAGCAATTACTTTAAAGTAGACAAACATCGAAAAGAAAGAAAAAAAGATGGTTTCCCCCTAGAAACACAAAGGATCTATGGATTCGAGGTCAGTATCTATCCTTTTTGTAATGATATTAAAGAACTTAGAACTCTCATAATTCCCCAAATATATATAGAACTCGAAGAATGACACAAAGAGAGTGAAAACAAATAAAAACCTTATGATTCAACAAGGAAGAGACATAGGGTATTTCTACACCTTTCGTCATCCCCAAAAGGAAAACAAAATAAAAAAATGAAGGAAAAGAAAAGATAATGAAAAATATTTTGGGTCAACATGGAAGAGACATAGGGTGTCTCAACGCCTTGCATCATCCCCAAAGGGAAAACACTTGAGACAAAAATTAAAATGAAAATCAAAGATCAATGAAAAGGAAAAAGGCTTACGACATATAGAGGAGTGAAGGTACAAATAGAGGAATATGTTAAGAGAGAGAGAAAATCAAGTATAGCATATGGGGGTCACATTACACACATGGAATCATATAAAAAGAAAGAAAAAAGGAAAGTAAAGAGACTAGTAAAGCACATGCAAGTCAACCATCCAACAGGTCATCCACATCCCAATCTTGTTCAGTATATTGGAATTTAGATCACTAGCAAGAGAGACAACATCTAGTGTTGTGCTAGGAGAATCACCAAGATTAACACATGGTTCATCACTCAGTTTAGGAGGATCATCATGGTTGTTATCATTTAAGCTCATGGAAGAGGTAAATAAAAAATTATTTTTATGCACTTTCTCATCATTTTAGGTATTTCTTCATCGTCATCAAAGTTAACCACAATAGGAGGATGAATGATAATATCCATAGAAGTTGTTGGTTATTGTTTCATTGGAGATATAGGATATATATGTGTTGGTAATGGAGGAGGCTCATCATTTATTTCTTATATGAAGTTTGAATTTTGATTTTCAATGGTAGTCTCTTTGTTCATCTTTTGATAAATAGCACCACATATATGCCTATGCTCTCTATAATTTTGGTTTCTTTTATTACAATTTTCATGTTGCATTTGGGTAGGAGTGGGTTTGTCAACCATAGGCCCCTTTTCTTCTTGTGAGGGAAGAACATGGAAGAAACCATGGAAGGTTTCTCAACTAATTTCTCTTTCGCTTTATTAATTTTCTTAGGAGGCATATTAGGACTTGTTTGGTTTTCTCTTGGTCTCTTGTAGGAAATACACAAGGGATTTTTGATGGATGGGTCTTTGTTTGATGGAAGGGTTGTAGGCTCAATATTTTTTTCTTCGACTGGAGAGGGTTCAATAATGGGTGGAGGAAAATTATCAAGGGATAACTTGGTTATACATTTTTATTTAAAATTTTGGTAAGATAGGAAAAGGAAGTCCTCATGGGGTCTTATTGGTTCCATGGGCTTAGGCCAAAAATAAGCTAAGGAATTTTTTTTATAGAAAGATGAAGGGCTAAAGACACTATGGTTCACAATAAATATTTCATTGCCAACTAGAAAATTTAGGCACTTATGGACAATGGATGGGACCGCATTCATGGAGAGAAGCCATTTGTTGCCTAGATTCAAATGAAATTAATTAGAATTAGAGATGATAGAGAATGGTACATTTGATTTCTTCGGTCTTACTTGTAAAGGGAGTATGATCGATCCCATCATAGCACAAGCAAAACCATCATGCATTTTAATCCATGCTTTTGTTTTATCATATCTATCTTGAGTGAGTTCATGCACATATAATAGTTCTTATATGATCACATTCTCTCCACAAATGAGATCAATTACAATACTAGAAGTGGGACTGTTATCGATTATGTCAGCTATGTAAAGAGAACCATTAGGTGCATTTTTTATTGTTTCTTTCGAAGAGAAAGTAATGTCAATAGGAATTTTGGTTTACTATTAATGAGGATTGATATATATCACCCCTATCATTGTATTAATAATAATTTTTTCATTAGTATCCATAAGAGTTTGTTCATCATCATCCATAGGATTTTTTTCATTATCTCTCATGTTATCATCATTCATTTCAAAAATCATTACATCGAGCTTAGTTTCAATAGCCTTACCATATCAAATATTGTGGTTAGGAATGGGATTGGTAAAGATTTGCAAGTTTTTATTAGGAGGAGCTACATATTTATTTCCTTTTTCATTCAAACCTCCAATTTGGATATGATTAGAATCAATGAGGTCTTTCACAATTTGATTAAGACGCTTGCAATATTTTGTATCATGTCCTTTTTGTTGGTTGTAAGCACAATAGGCATTATTTATAAAGCTTGGAGGTGACGACTTGCTAGGGTCAATATGTTGAAAATGAGGTAATGTAAACATGTTCTTGTTTATTAGCTAAGTCAATATGTTTTCAAGTGTTTCAGGTAAGGGAGTAAATTGCCTTTGCAAATCCCCAAAAATATAAGGATTACTCTTCTTTATAGCAACTACTTGGGTATCAACTTGTTGGGTGGGTTGGGAGGTGGAATTTAGTTGAAAGAAACTTATGTTTTTTCTTTTGAAATAATGGTAGGTGTTTTGGTTTAAATATTCAAACATTTCAAGATAGGTAGAGGAGGATTTAGGTTCACAAGTACCAACAAAATTTTGATAGTCTTGAAGGGCAGTGCATAAGTGCATGAAGGAAGGAAATTTCATCATGATAAGCTTGTCTTGTATCTTACTTTGTAAAATTTATATAAACATATTTTGAAGGTTAGAATTGAGAATCTTCACATTGATTTGGGAATAAAGCGATTGGTAATGGGAAATAAATTCAGTGAATTTCACCCTCATTTTGCTTGTATATCTCATCAAATCAACTAATGTCATTTCAAGAGCCACATACACTTAGAAATGGTTAATAAAGGCTTCAACAAGCTCATTAAATGAATGAATTGAGTTATTTGGTAATGAAGAAAGACAGTCCAAGGTAATGTCTTTTAAGTATCGTGGAAACATCTTATTCAAAATTTTGTCCTCAAGGATAAAGTCACTAAACAAAGTAGCAAAGGAATTAACATGATTATCAAGATCTCCCTTTCCTCCATATTTCTCAAATCTATGGATCTCTATACCTTGTGGCACCAAAGTTCTCAATATCTCCAAAGATAGTGGGTTGCTTTTGACATTGTATGAAGGTGGACAATTTTGATTTTGATTTATGATGGAAACTTAACATTGAATGGATGAAAGAATTTGTAAAAGGTGGGTAATGATAGGATCATTTCTTATGGTTTGATATGGAGGTGAATATGGTGGGGGTGTGTATTTGTTGGAAGGACCAATGAATGGTTTGCTTACAAGAGGAGATATAAGATTAGATGCCAAATAAGTATAAGGATCACTGGTGGAAATGTTTGAGGTAGGAAGGGTATTGCTAGTTGGTTGCATCATTTTGGTCACTTGAGGAATGGTATAGGTGGGAATTGAGGCTATGGTTGAAGAGGGAGAAGTTTTATTTCCTCATTGTCTTTGCACATCATTTGAAGCTTGAGCACCATTAGTGGTGGGAGGAAGATGTTTACCAAAGATTTGAGCTATGTTATGAAAAAATTCTAGTCCTTCATCACATTGCATCATGCAGTGAATACTATCTATGGTAGGTATAACAGTGTTTGAAATTTTTTTAGTACTCACGCTATCTTGTAAATGGGCTAAATCTTCATGCATTTTCATTATGTTTTCTTGAGGAATATGATCAACCATTGTTTGAACACTTGGAAGAACACTTGTAGGTAAGGTAGGCATAGAAAAAGAGGAATCAAAGGTATGGTCAATACCTAGTGAACAAATACCAACACTAGGAGTAAGAGATCTTCATAAACCAAGATCCACAATGAGTGTTTTATCGCGGGATTCCATGACTCTCACACTTCGTCTAACCAAAATATTAGTAGTAGAACACCAAGTAGTATTGTGATTGAGGATTTTCTGCAAGATCAAATTAGATTAGCATACATATATATAAAACCCATAATGTCAATGGAATGCATAGGAAAATAAAGTAAAGAAATGAACAAGAGAGATCTCACCCAATCCTTCCTTCACCATGGCTGACTTCCATTGCACCTTCTAGATTGTTGTGATGATGAGTGTGCCCTTAGATTGTGATGAGAAAACTCTACTATATGGCCTAGCCCTAAGAAAAGTTTTGAAGGATTTGTACTATAAACTATGCAATAGAAACTAAATTATAAATGCATACAATTAAAATGATAATACTAGAATGCAAGAGAGATTAAGATTATTGAAATTCAAGATGCAAAAGATATTAAGAGATAATATTTCAATATTTTCAAGATCTCGAAATGAGAACAAAATTGGCATTTTATAGAAAATGCAATTTTGGATGGACGGATGAGATTGAAGATTGAAAAATGCCCTAGAATCAATGGTCAAGATTCAAAATGGAAACTATCAATTAGGATTAGGGTAAAATTCCCAAATGAGTGGGGAAGATTTAATTTAAGAAATTAAATCAAGGATGGAGAATAAATGTGACAATGAGATGGAAATTAGTAAAATCAAGAATATATTAATGGAACAAGAAGATGTGATTTAGAAAATCAGTAATTTTAGCAATTACTTGATCTGTAGAAGAATATTACCATTTTGAATTAAAATTAATTCAAAATATGGATTTAGTGAGATAGTAAATAATTGATTTTAAGATTATTTACTAAAAGAAGTGATAGTTAATCATGTGAGATCAATTTTAAATAATTTGTTTTATTTAAAATGAGGAAATGTCAAATAAGGAAATTAAATAATTAAAAATAATTATTTAATTTAGAAGAGGTGATTAATTAATTAAATAAACTAATAAATCTATTTAATTAAAAGAGGATTTGGGAATTATTGACATATTAAATAAATAAATTAAAATATATTTATTGAATAATCAAGAGGACATAAATGATAAAGATTAATTAAATAAATTGAGAGCTTTATTTAAATATGAGAAGACTTTAGATAATTAGTGACACATTAAATAAATAAATAAGATCTATTTATTTAATAATCATGGAGAATAAAAAGTTGTGAATTAATTAAATAATTATGAATTATTTAATTAATAGTCGAAAGTGAGGTAGAAACATAATTAAAATCTCATAATTATGCTAGGACGAAAAAGTGGTAAAATAGTGCTTGTAGGCCTAGGTCATTTTTATGTGTCTACATTTGCCCCTCTTTGTCATAATGCAGTTTATCATGTTATGGCAAAGAAAACAAGTCAAGAATATGCCCCAACGAAGGTACAGAGTACCTATGCCCCCTCAGATTTTTTTTTGAATTTTAGCCCGGGGTCAGAAAAATTTGGAAATCATCTCAATTAATCAATTTGATGACCAAAAAAACAATGGCGCGGTCGGTTTAAAAAATAGAGGACGTTGAGCCATCAAAAATGTCAGTTAAAGGCAGTCAAAAGAGCCTTTAGTAAAAACCCACCAGGTCAAACCCTAATTTTCAACCTATAAATAGGTTGAAAAAGCCAAACCAAGTGTAATTTTTACATTTGCTATTCAAAATTTTCAGAGATCAGAGCTCAAGGAGAAGATGGTGATTCCCATGATAGACCACTGTGGCTACCGCGTGTAGACATTTTGATGACCTGAGGGCATAGAGCCACCGGTAAGTACCCTATCTGAGTTTTAATTTTTTCCATTCTCATGCATTTATTAGGGTTTTGCGAGGGGAAACAAATGCATTGCGACACAATTGTTTTCGCGATATTGTGATGCAACTGCATGATGTAGAGCCACATGTGGCATATTGCAACAAAATTGCAATCAACGCGACATAATTATGGTTGACCATGGTTGACCAGTATTGAATTTGTGCAAGGAGCTAGCCAAGATGGCCGAGAGTAGGGGTTGATACAAGTTCCTTTATGATCAAGCTATTCCACCAAAGAGATGGAACCCAAGATTGTCCTGATCATACAACAGGACTAGCAATGGCACCCGGACCCACAACAACAGCCGATCACATAGCAGTAGTCACACCAGTTTAGGGGGTCCACTGCATTAGGGTAGTCATTAGGCCATAGGTTATGCAGTTCACATCGATATTCATCAGGCCAAAAGCATAGGTCAGAGCATGGTCACAAATCAGTGTCATAAGGACATTAGGAATAGCAAAGCCAGCCTCCCGTTAGTGAGCCCTCGGGATCCCAGAGTTAGACTTCAGACACTACACCCATCTAGGTTACCTTTCATGTGATGAGTCAGTCGTAGCTACCTCATGAGTCACCTCCACAGGATGAAGGGGGAACAATATAGGACTTGCATTTTGATATTTGTATTTAGACATTTGCATTTATTGACATTCGAGCGCGCGAGCTCCATTTTTTGGATATTTCATGACTTTATCCTATGACATGATATTTTTTGAGATTTTATATTTATGCAATGCAGTTTTTGATGTGGCCTATATGATTCTATGTTTTATGGTGTTTTACGCTTTATTAGATGCTATGTGATCCTTTTATGATGCTATGAGATGTATGGATATCATGTTTTATGCTTATGAATGCAATTATGGATGTGGTTATGTATGTATACATTATAGAATGTATGATGATGTGATTCTTATATGTTAATGCAAATGATGGTTTTATGTATGCGAGATGGATGGATGATAATGCTATGCAATGTGAATTATGGTATTTGATTTATGTAGATGTGAAATGTGAATATGAAATGCTCGTATGATCATGTATGCAACTTTTTTTTTTGTATGTCAAAAGATATCATCAGAGAATGAGAGAAGAGAAGACGAAGATGGATGTTAGTGTAGAAACAAAAAATCCTTCAAAACTTTTCTATAGTGTTATCCTAGTTGTTGCTATTAATCATCATTTGGCGAAAATGTCATGATGGCCAACAAACACTATGATATGACGTAGATCAATAGTGTGCAAGGGAAAACCACCATGTAGATCAATAGTTGCGAACAAGGATGATCATGACTCATATGAGGAACATAATTGACCCTAGTCATTTTGTCTTGACCAACCACAGACAGCTAAGACTAGTCATGGGATGTCGTTGCTTCTCTAAATCCTGATCTTAGGACATCCTTGAGAAACTAGCCATATGATAGTCAAAAATAGATAGGAAAATGATCGTACTACGTCGTTGCTTTTGTAAATCCTGAATTCAGGACATCCTTGAGGAACTATTAGTAGGGTGATCATAAAAAGACAAGGATGATCATCATGATATGTCATGGATTCTATGACATAAGGAACTAATATCATGATAATCATCAAAAAGATAGATAAAGATTGTCAAGCATTTTCCAAGTGAACAAATTGCCAAGTGTTTTAATGTTGAAGTTCCAAGGTTTGCAAATGCTGAGTGATACCACATTCAGGAAGGACACATCTGGAATGACCTTGATATCAAAAGGATCGATTCTCGGAGTTAGGAGAATCCATCAAAATGCCAAATGATGATGATGAGAATGCTTTGGAAGGACACATCCAAAAGTGTAAAGAAATAATGAGAGTTGCTTTTTAGAAGGACACATCTGAAGAAGAACCCAAATTTTTTCCAGGTTGATTTGCCTTGATAGAATTTTTATACATGTCATTGTTGCCATGCCGATTTGATTGAAAATTTGATGAAATAGATTGTTGATAGACTGCTTGCTCGGGATTAACAAAAGATTTTCTTGATTTGAAGATTTATGATGATACTTTAATGTGTGTGAAAATGTAGTGCCATGAACCCTAATGGACTGACCTAGTGCGGCTTCGGGGGCTCATCGATTTATGGGCTTACCTATGTTGTGCACTCAGAAACCTCATAGTTCGACACGACCAATGACTTTGTCCAAAAGATAGAGGATTGAACCATCATTTTATTTTGAAAAACCTAGAAGGACTGACCTAATGTCTCAAGGATTCAAAGATGAATCTTTCCTACATAGCAAATGTATAGAGACAACGTAGTTCAAACATTGACAAAAGATTGAATGATGTGAATGATTGGATTGACAAGATAGATATTGACTTTGACTCTATTTTTGGGATTTTGAATTGATTTGGATGTTTTTGTGTTTTCTTAGGACATTTTTCAAATTTTTAGGTCTTTTTTCAGGACTTTTTACAATTTTTAGGACATTTTTCAGGACTTTTTTCAAGACTTTTTCATATTTTTATGACTTTTTTCAAGAATTCTTATGAATGTAGGATCATGTGCAACACCCACTGCAGTCACATGATAAAGGTCTTTCCCCCAGATAGGTCAAGGATTACCCAAGCCGAAAGAATTGGATATAGGTAGACGTGGAAATAAGGCAAGGATATGCAAGGGGTGATCTCAACCAATGCTAGCCATCTACAAAATTGACAGGATGTATGATGGTCATGAAAGTGTCAGGTTGTTGTGATCATGCAAAGTGGAAAAAGGTCGATTAGAGTAACAGTAGATGGAAAAGAAATGATCGACTATGCATGGCACCTGTTTTCCAGGTTTCAACCATGGTACATATCCAAAGCGCCTGTTTTCTAGGTTTTCACTATTGGACAAATTCATTTCCTTTTACTATTTTTGCCATTTTTAAAAAAAAATTTGGTGTCACTAAGGCGCCTGTTTGCCAGGTTGTCATCAAGGGATGATTTTTTTCTATTTTTTTGTATTTTTAGGTTTTTAGCCAAGCTCTCTGATGCTATATGTAAAAATTTCACATATGTAGGCTATTAATGGGTTTTGTCAACTATTCTCCATCAGGTGTGGCCAACTAATAAGCTCCAAAATTGAATGTTGTAGTAATAATATAAGGACCAATCCAATTCAGTGCAAAATTTCTAGGCTTTTCTTGGTCAGTCTGATTTCTTGGATTCTACATGAGGACCTAGTCACCAATTTCAAAATTTCTCACCATCACTCTTTTGTTATAGCTCCTATAAAGATGATTTTGATAAATTCCTGCAAGTGATTCAAGGAATTTTGTCGTCTTTCTTGTAACATTTCTAGCTCATGCAAGCGAGATTGTCTATAATCTTCATCATCGATCATTCCCTTCAAGGAGACTCGGAGAGAAGGAATTTAGACCTCGATGGGCAATATGGCCTCAGATCCGTAGACAAGGGAAAATGGAGTGGATCCAGTGGGTGTACAAATAACAGTACAGTAGGCCCACAAGGTGAGAGTGAGTTGTAAATGCCAATCTCGGCCAACGTCATTGACAGTCTTCTTAAGAATGCGAAGAATTGTTTTATTTGATGCCTCAACTTGACCATTACCTTGTGGATAATATGGGGTGGAGAAATGATGTTGGATGTGGAATCACTCACAGAGTTCATGAACGTCTTGAGTTTTGGATCAAATCCTGTTATTTGTGATGATGGACTGTGGAACACCATATCGACAGATGATGTAATTTAGGATAAACTTGGATATCTTCTTAACGGTGATGTAAGTGAGGGGGATGAATTCAATCCACTTAGTAAAGTACTGAGTGGCAGTGATTATGAATTTATGGTTGTTAGAGAAGGATGGATGGATCTTTCCCATGAGGTCGAGTCCCCATTATGCGAAAGGCCATAGAGAAGTGATCGGTCTTAGCTCCTACGCAAGTGTGTGAATTAGTTCACTGTGCACCTGGAATTTCCAACATGTTCTGACAAACTGAAGAGCATCCTTTTCTAGTGTTGGCCAATAGTATCCAAGTCTAGTGACTTTCCTAGCTAAAGTTCGACCACTCGAATGAGATCCGCATATACCCTCATTTACTTCTCGTAAAGTTGTTTGGGCATCGTCAGTGTCAAGACAACGAAGAAGGGTGTTATCAAAGCCATAGTGGTATAGGGTGTCACTGCCGATGGTGTGTCAGGTGACTTTTCATATAAAGGACTTTCTCTGGTTATTGCAAAGGGTTGGGTGATAGGGTTTGGGACTTAAGATAATCAAAGATGTCTTAGTACCAAGGCGAACTGGGACCAACAATATCGCAAACTATTTCTGACTCTGGGATGTCATATCCATGCATCAACAACTATTCCACCAAGAACTCAAATTCTGACACATTTTTGGGGATGTCTAAGAGAGATCCAATAGATGCCATGGCATCGGTTTCCTTATTCTGTGTCCTTGGGATTTGTTCAAAATTAATAATTTTGAAATATGTCAGGAAGCTATCGACCATTCGCTTGTATGGGAGAAAATTTTCATCTTTCATTTCATAATCATCATTCACTTGGCTGATAATTAACTGAGAATCCCTGAATACTAGCAATGTCTGAATTTTCCATTTAATTGCAATTTTGAGCCCTATGACCAGTGCTTTGTATTCTACAATGTTATTAGTACAAGGGAAGGTGATCCAAAATTCCTTAGGAATGGAATCCCCTTGTGGTGTGATGACCAAGATGCCAGCCCCTGTGCCATGACTAGTGTGGGACCCGTCAAAATATAGTTTCCAAGGTTATATAGGTTTTGCATGAAAGATAGACTCATTGGGAAAATCAATTATCAGTGGATGAATGCCCTGGATGGGTACATTTGCAAGTTGGTCCGCTATTACCTATCCTTTTATTGCCTTGCACTCAACATATTGTATGTCATATTCACTTAAAATCATGACCCATTTTTGTAACCGGCCTGTCAATGCTTCCCAACTTAGAAGATACTTCAATCGATCAATCTTAGCTACTAGGTGTGTTTGGTGATTCAACATGTAATGAATTGCAGTTGTAAAAACAACTGCAATTCATGCACATTCAATGGTTGTATAGTTCAACTCATATCCTATCAATGTGCGACTAATATAGTAAATGGCTCTTTCTTTTTCCTTAGTCATTTTGTGCTAATAATACCCCCAGTGCATTTGTAGTTGTAGAGACATACATGATCAATGGCTTGCCTTCAATGGGCGGCATCGAGACTGGTGGTGTCAATAAATATTCTTTTATTTGTTCGAAGGTTGTGTGGAATCTTTCTATCCATACAAAGGGGATACTTTTGCATAACATATATTGAAATGGTTGACACTTGTCTATCAGCTATGTGATGAAGCATCAAATGGACTAAAATCTTCCCTAAAGTGTTCTCAACTCATTGATTCCTTTTGGTGGAGGCATGTAACTATGTAACCCAATAGTTTTCCTGAAGTAACCCCAAAGACACATTTTTTTGGGTTCAAACGAAGCTTGTAATCTTCTAGCCATCTACAAATTTTGTTCGGGACCCTAAGATGGTATTTTCATGTCAAATATTTGGCCAAAAGTTCATCCACATAATCTTCCATTAGGATATGCATCATGTCATGAAATATTGTTGTCGTAGATCTTTGGTATGTGGCCCTTGCATTCTTTAGGCCAAAAGGCATAACATTCCAATAGTATGTTCCCCATGGGCATGTGAATTCCATTTTGTGTTGACCCTCAATTGCAATGCGGATTTGGGTATAGCTTGAGAAACCATCCATGAGAGACATCATCTCGTTCCCTATTGTGAGATCAACAATCGTGTCTATATTCGGCAATGGGAAATCATCCTTTGGATAGGCTTATTTAAATCTCTAAAATCTATACAGATGTAAATTTTTCCATTTGGCTTTGTGATAGGGACAATGTTGGATATCCAATTGGAATAGTCTATTGATCTTATGAATCCAACATCCAATAACTTCTTTAGTTCAGCCTTTACAAGTAGTGCAATTTGTGGATGCATTTTCCATAATTTTTGTTTAACTAGCTTGATTCTTGGGATTAGAGGAAGATGATGCAATACCAATTTTGAATCAAGGCTGGGCATGTCAGTATATGAACATGCGAAGTTAACTTTCCTATCTGTGAAGAACTATTCAAATTTAGGTTTTTCTTCTTCTGACAATGATGCGGCCAACAGAACCATTTTGGGATTCTCTAGTGTAGCTATGTTAACTTCTATTGTGTCTTCGATAAGCATAGCTGATTTTTCCTGTGTGATGGGACGAAAGTCCAACCCTCCATCCTTAGGCACCTCAGAGAGGTTTTCACCTTTAGATGCGTCCTTTATTTTTACTATTTTGTTGTCAGAAAGTGCCTTGCGGTTTTCACCTAAAGACATTTATTTTTTAATCTTATTCTTTGTATTTTTGCGACTGGAGGATTGCAAAGTCTCCCCAAAGTAAGCTGCACAATCTAGGTCAATAGAGAGTCCTTGTTTCTGATCACCCCATAGTATGCCTTCCTGAAGCTCAATGAATTCTACTATTGCCTCATCATTCTGAAAGATATCCATCACTAGTAATTCTTGTTGGTCCCAGTCAATCAGATGCAAGTAAACAAGGGAAATCCCATCGTCAATGTTGGTAAAAGATGGGGAAGATGCAAAAAGTGTGCAAATTGAAGCCTCAAGTGTGAAGGAAAAGTTATCAATTTCAACTTCCATGTCAAATGTAATCGATGGATCATATTCAGATTCAGATGAGTTGAATTCATAGTCATAATAGGGCACAAAAGAATTAGCATCATGGCTACTAGATGGCATTTCAGAGGTATGGATAGTAGGTTCAGGCATGTCGGGTTCATGAGTGAGCTCGAGAATGGGGCAGGATGATTCAGGTATTGCCGACGATAATTTATGTTCTTATGGATCCCAAGGAATACTTACCCATTCCTTATCTTTAGAATGATGGTCAATAGGATCAATGTTGTATTCTTGTCAGAATCTTTCTTCAAAGGGGGGTTGGCTAGGGTCCAGGAATATTTTATCAATATGATAGTTGCTCAAGCTTTTCTCAGATCCCCATTCATTACATTCGGTTTCGGTGAGGGATTCTTCCCGTGTCTCGACACTTTATGGATCCATTACATGCTCACTAGAAAGTTCATAGGTATGTCGATCATCAGTTTTGAGTTGGTCAAACCCTAGCCCCATGTACCTTGGTCTTGCAGAAATAATAACAGGTTCTCTCCTTCCATTGTTGGCTTTTCCAAGGCCACTTTTGTTGTCAAAACCTAGTGCCTTGCATATGTTATAGCCTTTTACATAGATATGCAGTGGTAGTGGAGGTAATCCCTCTGCATCTTTGTAGATCAAGTTAGCTATGTCTATAATGACTTCATTACCCATATCTCCCCATAGGGTGAATACTGTTTTTGGTGGAGCATTGAAAGTTGTTTTAGGCTCGATTGCAAAACACGATCTACCATAGACTTTAGGTGGCTTAGGTATTGTGGTGATACAATAAGCCATATTCAGTTTGAATTCTCCACAGCCAAGGTCTTGGATTTGAAGGTCTTTACTTGGTATGGAGGCTGAGGAAGATGGTGTGGTGGAAGTTGATGGAATGGATGATTTGGTGAGTGTAGATGGGTCAATATATTTTGAAGAGGTGGAAGTTGAGGCTTCCTGATTAATGGGTACCTGGTGCTCAACAGTGGCTCTCAGATTGGTATAGTATTGAAATGGATTAGGATCTCCTGGGATAGTAATTTCAGTACCATCAAAATGGAAATTTAGGCATTGGTGGCATGTGTAAGGGATGGCCTTTAAGGCATGTATCCATGGGAAACCAAGTAATATATTGTAATGTATGCCCCGTTCCAGGACCTTACATGTTGTATCTTTAATAACTGGTCCAATAGGAATTGGAATTGTAATGATGCCATTAGAAGTGCATTCTTCATCATCATATGCCTTGATGACAATGCTCTTGGTAGAATCTACACATTCTTGAAAGAAGCCAAGAGCTTTAACCAATTTTAAAGAGCAGATGTTTAATCATCCTCCACCATCTACTAAGACTCGTCTAACTTTATGTTTGTGGACAAAAACCTCGATATGAAGGGAATCATTAAGAGATGGTTTAGGTGAGGAATATTCAATGTCTAAAAAGGTAATGTGGTGGGGCGAAGTCAAATATCCGACCATAGTTTCAAAATGATTGACATCAATGTTGTTTGGGATGAAAGACTCTTGCAGGACTTTATCCAAGATGGCGTTATGTGCGGGTGAGATGTGGAGAAATTCAAGGATGGATATTTGAGCAGGTGTTTTGTTCAATTGCTCAATAAGGTTGAACTATGGCTTAGGTTTTGACTACCTGAAAGATGGACCGGGTGTGGTAATTTTAGGATGATGAACTGAGGGACCTAGGATGGTGACCTTTCCTTTATGTGTTGTTACATTGCATTTCAGGGAATTTTTGATGGTAATGGTATTGACACACTTATCTTCATCAGTTGTGCAAATATTGTTCATGATGGTACCACCAAAATACTTGAAGGCATGACAGATGTGATTAGCTTGATTAATTTTATTCTTCATGCTAGATGAGGAGGGATTACCAGAACCATGGTCCTATAGTGGATTCTTGTGAATTTTATGGCCTGCATTAGATGCAAATGGTTGACCTCCTAACTCAATGGTATGGTTTTCAATAAGGTCTTGCACAAGATTTCATAACTGATGAGAATAAAAAATTTTGTGCCCTTTGACATGGTGGTAATCACAAATTGCGTTATCATCCCACCATGATGGCTTGAACTGACTAGGGTCATAGGGTTTAGGTTCTTCCAAAGTTATGACACCGTTTTGGATAAGTTTCTTTAAGACAATTTCGATAGGCTCACCTAAGGGAGTGTATGTGTGTTTTTGAAATTGTCATGGTTGACGTGGCTACCTTTGATTAGACTGAGCAAGATTATTTTGAATAACATTGGCAGTTGGTGTGGGTGTGGTCACAAGTGCATTTTGATTTTCAAACTCCTTTGATGGTGAGTACATGACCTGTTGCCTTAATGGTTTTGCATTGACCACACTATCATTGGTGATGTGTTTCTTCTTAACCTAGTATTTGGTTTTGTCATTGGAATTACTTGGGTTAGTGTTTGTGGTGGTGTTGATTGTTTTTCCACCATATTTTAATTCTCCTTTCGCAATCAAGGATTTTTCGAGTTGAACACCTTTTTTAACAAGGTCAACAAAGGTGATACAACAATGGACTTGTAAGCCATACCTTAGCGGTCCCACGAGATTTTGTAAAAACATGTTAACTTTCTCATTTTCAGGTATTTCTACTAGACATCTACTTGCTAAGGTTCTCCATCTTTGAAAGAATGGGATAAAAGTCTCTCTTGCATCCTCTTGGGTAAGTCTGCATAAGGAGGAAATTTCAATATCTGTGTCAATGTTATAGGCGTAGTTTTCAACAAACTTGTTTTCCAATTCATCCCTTTTTTTGATTCCTTTAGGCAATAATGAGAACCACTCCAGTGCATGGCCTGCAAGACTTCTAGAGAATATTCTCATTAGATAAGTTTTCTCATATGCAATGTCCATGCAACTGGTGGTGAATTCTCTTATGTGTTCAATTGGGTTTGTCTTGCCTTTGTATTTACGAAAATGTGGCACCACATATCCATATGGAAATGGTGGCATATACAAGGCTATGTCAAACGGATATGGACATAATTCGTGTGGCATGTAAGACTTTTTGGTTGATTGTTGCAGGGTATCCACTTGTGTTTGAAGAGAAAAAATTTGGAGTGTAAGTGCCTCCACAATTGGGTTGTTGGTGATAGGTATGGATTGGTTTCCCACCTGTTGTGATGAAATTTTTGATTTGGGATGTGTTGGTGAGAAAAATGAATGTTTTGATTTGGTTGTTGTTTGAAATGAGCATTTTGATGAGGGATGTGCTGTTGTGTATGGACTTGAGAAGCATAAGTGGGGATGTGGGATCCTGCCATGTTGGATTAAATTTGGGGTCCTTGTTGGCTTTGAGCATGTTGATGCCCAAATTGAGTGGAAAATTGGGTGCCTTCATTGCCTTGCCCAAATAGATAATTATGGCCTTGAGGAATGTTGGTATTTTTCCTCAAAGGAATTTTGGTATTAACCTCTGAGAAATTTTGGACATTAGGTTGGGTGCCTTGAATGACAACTCTTCATTTATTTCTCCTAAAAGGATTTGATGAGTTGGTTGTAATAGCATTTGAGGAACCTAATAATAGATTTGTTGATGTACTCATGGAACTAGATGAAGTCCCAAAGAGGTTTGAGGTGGTTGCACCCATTGTTGATCCAAACATTTGTGAAGTAATAGTGGATGATTGTTGGGGAATGGATTGTGATGTGGTATTGGTTTGGGTAGATGATTCCCTAATAGATGTTGTGTTGAATGTGGTAGATGCATTGGTTGTGGTGGTAGCATGACCAAGGGAGGTAGCAATAATGGTGTTAATGAAATTTTGTGAAGTGGCTCCCATGGAATTATTGTGTGATTGGGGATCAGGAGGTGTTTCTCTAATAGAGTTGAGGTCAAATCCTTTTGGTAACCTAGCCCCTTGGTCAAGGAGCATGACTAGATATCTGGTTGAGTCATTTAGAATGAGTTCTTCCACAAAAGAAGCCACTTTTGGGTTTTGGGAAGCAACTTGTATGTCTTCTTCAATGATTTCCCCATTTTGGTCTCTGCAGACAAATTGTTCAAAAGGATTGTGTGAAGAGGGTGGTAATGACATCTCACTAAATGGATTGATAACAAAATTTCCCATGTCATTAGAAAAGGTATTCATGTCCTTAGGGAATGAATTCATGTTGTTGGTGAAATGGACAAAGTTGGTGTCTTGACCAAAAGAACCCATGAGTCTTTTCTTTCTCTGTAATCTAGTTTCAACCATAAAAAGTCTTGCTCAACTTTGGAATGATGAGGGTGAATGACCTAAATACTATACTATGTTTTTGGGTTTTTTTGGAATTAAGGAATGTTATGAAATGCAATTGAGACCAAAAGGAAACTAAAGGTATGTAAATTTAAATGGTATGACACTAAAATGAGGAGACTAATGGTATGGAAACTAAAAGGAGCCTAAGATGTACTCACTATTGGTAAATATAAGGAGATGTAAACTTGACCACTCAAAGTTTTGGCAATGATTTAGGTTTGGACTATCAATGGACTGTAAAAGGACTAAAGGAGGACAAAGTGAAATTTCCACACTAGACTATTGAGTGGGAAATAATTCAAAAAATATATTGACTAAAAGACAAAGGGTGATTGAGTCCAATGATAACCTACTTTTGAATGCAAAGGTTTGACAGTGGATGGTAAGGAATCTACTCTTAAAACCTACAAAATGAGTGTCCAAGGAGATGGTAGAGTTTAACAATGCGACTAATGAAAATGCAAAATGGGATCCTATGGTTACTTTAAGAATGCTATCTATAATGCAATGATGAGGGAAGTTGAGAAATTCAATGTTTGGTTTGACAAAAACAATAGAGAAAGACTTGATGGAATCTGGAAAAGACAATTTTGGACCTTAGTTTTGACAGTGATAATAAATTTATGAAGACTAGAAAATGCGTCGTAGAAAATGTGTTACAACAAGGCAGATGCACCTCAGTAAGGCGATTGTAGTTTTTTAAAAGGAAAATGTGGCTCGAAATGGCAAATGCAGCTCAGCATCAATCAAATGCGGTTTGGAAAGGTGATTGTAGTGTATGAGAAAGAAAATGCGGTTTGAAAAGTTGATTACAGTCTAAGAAGTTGCGAATTCGGCTCAACAGAGCGGTTGCGGCTTAGAATTAATCAATGGCAGTTTGACAAGGCAATTGTATCGCAGGAAGCAAATTTCTAAAAGAATTTCAGCAGTTTGACTAGATTTGTTTAAATTTGACCAGTTTGTTTCAAATTTTGGCAAGTTTGGTAAGTTTGATGTTCATTTTTTTAGATTGTCTAAAAACACTTGGAAAACACATGGTGTTGTAAAAATGGAAAAAAACCACATAGAAGACATTTACAAAAATCCTATGGCTGAAAGGATAGTATTCTTATGGATCCCATGTGGATTTTAGTCCAACCACATATCCTTAGCGGATGAATTCAGAAGCTTGGCCCCACGGGCTCCCCCTTATAGTGCACTCACTTCTTAGGGAAAGCAAGCTTCTAACCTCCATGAAACTCCCATGGAAGATTGATCATCTGTACTAAGAACTGCATAGGTGTGGGTGCCTTGACAATGACCGTTGCTGCACCAAAGAATAGAAGGTTTTTGGTCATTAAAACAAAGGTTTTAATTCGGGCACCCATTGAGAAGGCCACGCGAGATGCATTATCATACCAGTATGTAGAGGTTATGCTCTATAGATTTTGATGCACCACAAGGGTACTGAGGAGTTAATTGTTGGTCTGCAGGAAGTTCTATAATGCTAAGTTTTTCTTAACATTAAAATTTATATACCGGTTGGGCATCGCTTGGCTTTAGCACGTTACCGGTTTGAGTCACTTTGGGGTGAGTAATTTTTCCCACCAAAGCAGGCCAAATTTCTAAGGTTTAACAAAAGCAAGCCAACATATTTATAGTTCAATCAATCTTTGTTTAAAAACAAACAGAGAGCACATGAATATACAAACTCACACTTGCATGTTGTTCTTTTTAAGCTCAAATTAAAATGTGTTGTTGTGATGACTAACTAAATCACAAAACAAAGAAAAAATTTGTTCATTTTAACTATTTGTAGTATTTTCAAGCATAGGGTTCATTTTAACCATTTTTAGTGTGAGCTAACTAAAAGTTAATTTTAAACCCATGAAAAATTCTTTTTAATTTCATGAATTTTCGTGATTGTTCATTTTATTTATGAGTGAAATTAAAATTGTGTAGTTAAATTAAATAAACAATCACTAAGATTTGGTTAGACTCTAGCTTGACACACACTGTCACAGAAAGATTATTATCCTAAAAAATCTCTAATCTAGAAGCAAAAACCAAGAAGAAACTAAAATAAATACCAAACTGAAAAATAATTCTTACTAGGCATTTGCATCGCAGTAGAGCAAATGTGACTCCATACGGCAGATGCGGCTTGATATGGAATTTGTGGTTTAGATGCTGGAAAATGCATCTCAACAGGTCAGGTGCATCTTTTGGGTAGTCAAATGCATCATGACAGAGCAAGTGCATCGCTCACGCAAGAAGATGTGGTGCAATAGAGAATTTGCATTGCACGGTCTATCAATTGCGTCGTTTTGTACACTTGTACCTACAAAACAAACAAAAACCATACAAGAACCTGCAAAAACATGTTAAAAAGAGAATGTCAGGTTCACCAATGTGATTGACGATTTTCTACAAGATCAGATTAGATTAGCATACATATATATAAAATCGACAATGCCAATGGAATGCATAGGAAAATAAAGTAAAGAAATGAACAAGAGAGATCCCACCCAGTCCTTCCTTCTCCATGGCTGACTTCCATTACACCTTCTAGCTTGCTGTGATGATGAGTGTGCCCTTAGATTGTGATGAGCAAACTCTACTATATGGCCTAGCCCTAAGCAAAGTTTTGAAGAATTTGTACTATAAACTATGCAATAGAAACTAAATTATAAATGCAAATAATTAAAATGACAATACTAGAATGCAAGAGAGATTAAGATTATTGAAATTCAAGATGTGAAAGATATTAAGAGATAAGATTTCAATATTTTCAAGATGTCAAAATGAGAACAAAATTGGCATTTTATAGAAAATGTAATTTTGGATGGACAGATGAGATTGAAGATTGAAAAATGCCCTAGAATCAATGGTCAAGATTCAAAATGGCAACTCTCAATTAGGGTTAGGGTAAAATTCCCAAATGAGTGGGCAAGATTTAATTTAATAAATTAAATCAAGGATGGAGAATAAATGTGACAATGAGATGAAAATTAGTAAAATCAAAAAGATAATGATTGAACAAGAAGATGCGATTTAGAAAATCAGTAATTTTAGCAATTAATTGATTTCTAGAAGAATATTACCATTTTAAATTAAAATTAATTCAAAATATGGATTTAGTGAGATAGTAAATAATTGACTTTAAGATTATTTACTAAAAGAAGTGATAGTTAATCATGTGAGATCAATTTTAAATAAATTGTTTAATTTAAAATGAGGAAATGTCAAATAAGGAAATTAAATAATTAAAAATAATTATTTAGTTTAGGAGAGGTGATTGATTAATTAAAGAAATTAATAAATCTATTTATATAAAATACGATTTGGGAATTAGTGACATATTAAATAAATAAATTAAAATATATTTATTTAATAATCAAGAGGACATAAATGATAAATATTAATTAAATAACTTGAGAGCTTTATTTAATTATGAGAAGACTTTAGATAATTAGTGACACATTAAATAAATAAATAAGATCTATTTATTTAATAATCATGGAGAATAAAAAGATATGAATTAATTAAATAATTATGAATTATTTAATTAATAGTTGAAAGTGAGTTAGAAACATAATTAATTATGCTAGGATGAAAAATTGGTAAAATAGTGCTTGCAGGCCTAGGTCATTTTTATGTGTCTACAAGTATATCTCATGCAAGGGATAAACCAAAGAAAGTGCAATGAACACAATATCCTATGCTTGCAATTACACTTGAAATGAAAGATATTGGAATAACATCAATTATATAAACTAAAACAAAAAACTAAAGGTAATCAACAGAAACATAGAAAAGCACTTGAAAACCCTAAAAATTTGGAAAGTTAAAGTCATTAGGGACTAAGACACAAGTAAGGGCATATTTCTCCTACTATTGTGATTTTGAGGTTCTAGGGGCTAGAACAAACAACAAACAACACAAAGAGGGTAATGAGCTAGAAACCCAGAAAGGGGCTAAGACGCCAAGAAGGATGTTTTAGTCCTAGTAGAGTTTTTTGCCAAAAAACAACAAATTCTAAGTTGCTCATAGTGTTCCTAGGTTGCCTACCTAGGGACCTAATTTTTGGAAACATGAAACTATGTAAATGAATACAAGAAAAAGTGACTAATAATAAGAAATTCGATGCAAAGTTGAATATTTTTTGTTTCAATTTTGAATGTAATAACAATGTTTCTAAATGAAATTAGGATGATTAACAATACACTTTTCAGTTTTACAATGAGATAAAATAATGCAAGAAAGAAAAAATGCAACCTATATGCACTTTCACTAATGAATATATGATAAACCCTAGATGCACACAAACATGCAACCTATATGCACTTTCACTAATGCAAATATGAGAAACCCTAGATGCACTTTCACTAATGCAAGATTCAGTGCAAGAATGAATGTAACCTAGATCTAGGACTTTAATGGACTCCAAATCATAAAATAAATGTTCAAAAGGGTTGGGTTCACCATTTAATGAACAAGGTGGAAAATGGGTGATATTATATGGCCTATAAAACATAACTATTCTCCTATTTTCATTCAATAAGGTTCTAGGAATCTTAATTGGATTGACTATCAACCTCAAGGGTGAGTCAATTCTCAACAAGGAATACCTAAGAAGGGTTCTTTTAGGCTTTGATGGGTTTACCACAAAGCAAAAGCTTGGAAAAGACTAATGAACATTCAACTTACAAAACCTAACAATGCAAGTTAAATTAATGATGGAAATGATGAAATTATGCAACAACAAGTTACATTATGTGTACCTAGGAATTCTTGAAATGTAATGAGGATTCCAAAAATACAAATAAGTTGTCAAAATATGCTAGGGAGGACTAAAACACCTTTATTGTCAAGAGTTAGTCTGGCTGCTATTTTTTGGGACAAATGTGGAATCTTCAGATGTCGGAACCAGATATGAAAGAATCTCTACAAGATACCTTAAGGAGGACTAAGAATCCCTAGGTGGAAACTTAGTCCTGTTAGTAATTTCCAAAATCTTTGAATGTGATCCAAGGGATTAGTGTCTACACTTCCTTCTTCTCTGATCCTAGGTTCTAAAACTTCCAAATCTGACCTGTAGGTGAGTTTCCATAAAGATAACAACTTTGAAACTCTTCAATTTTTCACTTCAAATGATCTTCAACTCTTCAACCTAAATCTACAATCATAAACACACAAGAGGGGAAAAACTAGTTGATTGTTAGTAAATGGGGGTTTTCCTTGGTCAAAACCCTTGTAGGTAATTAAACCTTGAAATTAAATAAAATGGAGGGAAATGATGAATGAACAACATGAAATGTCACAACTCACAAAACCCTTGCTATGAAGTTTTCAAACTTGCATGAAGTGGATAGCTTGGATATAGATCTTGAATCAAAGGAATGCTTGATATATATGGACTTGAATTGCTTTCTTGAATCAATACCCTACATCACAAATGTTAGCTCAAAAACACACATGATGCAACAATCTCCTTGATATGATGCTTGAATCTTGATGATGGCTCCAAATGCTTAATGAATTATTCTTCATCTCATAAGCTTGCCTTAGGAATGGATACTCAAGTTGGTAGGATGAAAATGAATGAATGAACCTTTGATTTTTACTTATTCATGCTTAATGTCCTAAAATTATAACACCAAAAGCCAAAATATGAATTTATTAATTAAAGGATGGTAAATTCTGCCATAATTTGAAATTAAATCTCAAAAAAAGATTAAGGGGGACTCAGACCCCCTAGGTGGTGTCTTAGTCCCAAGGCTAAAAACTTGTGGCACAGACTCCAAAATGGGGCCCATTTTAGATGCCTTTGAAATCGAGGTCCCAAGACCTCTAGGGGACATAGATTCCCTAGGCGGTGTGCTAGTCTCAATCCAAAAATTAGGGAAACTCAAACATAATCATTAAATTATAATTTATTCTTTGAAGTTTGTCGGTATTAGCCATAAAAAGATATAGTTTATTAGGCTTGCGGATGCAAAAAATGACCAATTAAGACATAAATAAGGATATATAAAGCAAGGTGAGCCAAGAAAAGTGTGAAAATGCAAGGGTATGCATTTTCCTACACTACATTTGGAAGTTTTTAATCCAGATTTTGGATTTTTGGATCGTTGTATAATGCGAGTTATGTTCACTAATTGTGAACTATGCTTTTCTCTGTATCTACCTGAGTTTTGAGAGAAATTTTGTTGCTTCAGATTTCTTCTTGTTCGAGTCTTATGACTTTCATTTCTCAAGATAAGGTTTTGAGATTGTGTTTAAGTTAATTTTGTTATCTGGAAAGGTTGGATCATTTTAAGGTTGTGTGTGCTTAATTGTTTATTTGTTTTAGATTGGTTTGACTGACCTTGTGTTAAACACTACTTACAAAGATCATGGAAGTGTGTTGAGGCATGTTTGGACTTATTTAGTTACTCATTAGATGTGTGGTTGGGTCTACCTCATTCTAATTCCATCGCACAATTTTTTGGCATGGACCTAATTTGAATTTGTAAATGCAAGTGGTGTATGGCTGACTTTGGATGAGTTTCAAAATTGAATATGGTATAAATACAAGTTGATATATTTTTGAAAAATTATTAATGAAAGAAAGATATATGTGAGATAGATGTGAAATAATGTGTATGTGATGTCAGTTTGTGCAGATCAGTGTGAAATCTAACTATAGAGTTTCTAGAGGTAGCGAGCTGAGGGTTTACTCTATCATTCAAGCATGCCTACAAGTGTGTGAGTGAATTTTTGTGGAAATATCCATTGCAGTGAAATTGTTTTCTCTCTATAATAAATATCTTCTATCTTCTTTGTAATTCTATGGAAGTGAGCCCTCTAGGTGGTTAACCATTGTTGGACTATGAATCTTGATCTAGATAGTAACTCCTTCTTTGGAAATGAACCTTCTTTGGTAGTGAGCCTTTGTATTTGGTTTTGATATTCTCTATATTGTGAGCTAATCCTCACCATTTTTTTTTCATTATTGGTTTTTCCATGTATATAAGGTATTATTGTGTGTGTGATGTTTTTTAGTTTCTATTTTTACACTTAATGATTAATCACATTAGCACATTAAAGAATTTGTGAATGATAATTGATCTAATCTTTGGTGAAAATTCTTAAAGGTTAAAATTTGTTACAATTGATTAACCCCCTCTTAGTTGTCTTGTTCAACAATGGTAACTTAGAGGTAAGTTTCTTTGGAAGAGAAGATTTTGTAAGATGTCAATAAGTTGACATATTTTCCTTAAGATGTGTCAATCAAGTAATTTATCTTCTTACTACTAGTACTTGTGGATCTTCAAAGAGTTATTCTTAGAATTTCGAGGCTATCTTTGCTATAGTTGATGAAGCCACCAAAAATTCATCCAAGATATCAAATGGATAAAGTGTAACAAGGTTATATTGGAGGCTAGTGGCACTAGAGGATGGTGGAATTTACATCATCTCAAATTAGATTCTTTCTTTGAGATGATGCTTTGTATGAGAAGAGTTTTTGGATTTAATTTCTTGTTTTTCATTGTTATTGTTGACAAATTTAAAGATATACATATTATGAAGTTTGGTTTTTGGAGATAGGTAAGGGGTTTGGTGTTGATATCACTATGGATTGTTGTCTAGTGAGAACTTGAGGCTATGATCCAAATTATACCCTTTTGAGGGTCATCAAATAAATTGATGGAACCATGTGTTTGAAGAGTTGAATATGGATTGTTGTCGAATAATTCATGGAATCTTTAATTCAAGAGATCATGGGAGGAAGAACTCAAGAATTTCGATAGGGACTACACCTTTACAAGGGTTAAGAGAAAGCTTTACGGAGCTCCACCTAATTTAGGATTTCTTTCTTCAAGGAAGATCTTCACAAAGATGTGTATATACATTTTGTAATCAATAAGTTTTATTATGTAATCCTTAATGGGGGGTCCCTTGGCAAAGTGAATAAGAGCTTTTAGGGGATAGTTTTGTAGGAACAATGTAATAAGGGGGAAACTGTTTGAAAATATTTGAGTATTACATTGTATGGTGGGTGGTAGGTAGGTTTGTAAACTATGTAACCACCTATACCAATTTTCATCAACTGGCCAGGTAGTTATCCATCTACATCTTATTTGTATCCTACATACTAAAATAAAGGATCAATAAATTACATTTGAAGATATTAAATAGTTTGCTAATAGTATCAAGGTAAATTACTAGCATCTAAAACTAAATGTAACTTTATAGAATATGAAGCCTAGATAATATATGTAAGTATTTTAGAAGGCTCACTATGACTTGTTACTCATCTAGGAACCCAAAAAATAGAAAATTTAATCTTAAAGCTACAAATGAGTAGATTTTTTTAAATATAGACATTCTTAGTTTGCAAAGCTAGTGCAGGTTGTTTTTCCAACAACATGGTTCTTAAAACCTTTCCTTGGTCATTTGTAATGCTCCATTTAAGACTCCAATAACTAATAAATTATTCATGTAATTCAATGACCACATGGTTCATAAATTTGATGGTGTACACTCAGAATATAAATAATAGAGTTCATGAGGATGCCACTTATTCTCATTAACCAAAAAAATAAAATTAATGTGTTTCTTATAAAGAACAAAAAACAAACCAACTAATCTTAAGGATTTGTTTGAAAAATTATTATTAACAATGAAAGTTTTTAGGATATATTGAACTTCTTTGGCATCTAAAAATCCTTAGTATGTGTGTGAATATATGAGCTAACTAAAAAGATAAACCAACACACCAATACAACATTATATCAAAGGAAACTAATTTAAGGATAAAAAAAAATCTAAAAAAATAGCTCCTTCAAAAATGTCCCATTGTACTCTATCTCCAAATGATTCTATATAAGTTACTAGTTCTTAGAATGTGTAAGCAACAACTTGACAGAATGACAACCTAGAGAATGAGATTATGCAACATGTATGTCTATTTCTAAATGATTAAGCTAAGATATGAAATTAAAATGCTATAAACTTGAAATGCTATGCTTAAGAAGATTTCCAAATGTTGGATAGAATGAACCTATAGTAATCTCGCTAAATTCAAAAAATCTAGGATACTTTTCAACTCACAAAGAGGCTATATTTATAGATTTTTGGAGACAAAAGTCTAGTTGGCAAAGATCAATGGTTGAAATCAAGCCTGCCAAGATGAACGGTGAGAGATTGAGAAGTTGAGAGAAAGATGGAAGGTTGAGAGAATAATGGGAAATGTTTCCTCCACAACCTTCTCCATTGAAAATTGAAGGAAAGTTGCCATTTGTGCAATTCAATTATGAGGAGTTAGTTGGTAAGTGAGGATAAATCCTTTAATTAAATAATTAATTTATTAAATTATATGACAAAGAATTTAGAAGTTTCCATAGCTAAATAATTAATATTTAATTATGTGTGAGAGATGAAAAAGGAAGTTAATTAAATATTTAGAATATTTAATTGTGTGTGAAGTGAGAAAAGTGTTTTTAATTAAATATTTATAATATTTAATTAAATGTGGAATGAAAAATTAGAAATAATGGATTTGGAAGAATATTCTTTTATTTGAATTTAAAATCCAAACTTATGATAATTAATATAAATAAATTATAAAATTTATTTAATTAATTAAGAGGAAAATGTAGAATGGTAATAATTAAATTAGAAGAATTAGAAAGTGAACGATATAAATAATTAATTAAATTTATTTATATCTAGATGACATTAGAAGATTAATTAAATAATACATATTTAATTAATTATTAGGCTTGATTTAATGTGACCATTTTTAGATGTATACATTTTTCCACTCTTTGAAGTGATGTGTTTTATGCATTGCTTCAAAGATTTTGCCCCTAACTTTGAAAAATTGACTGATGATGCTATATGCCCCCTTAGGAGATAAATTGATCAGTTTCATGATTTTGATGATATTCAAAGATTTTGAAAGATTTGAAATTGTTTCACAGATTTATCTCTCGAAATAGCATGCCGCGTGGTGAAAAAAAATAACCCTACCTTATTTACCCCCTTAAAAGGTGAAAAAATGTAAAAGTCCTTATCATTTGAACAATTGCATTTGGTGAAAACAGAGCTCTGTGAGAGCAGAAATCGAGATGCCGATTCATTACGAGCGCCCCAGATTTGAGCGAATTCGACAACATCAACAACCAACAACATATGGACCTCTGGTAAGATTATACAACCCTTCATTGTGAATTTTGCATGAATTTTGCATGAATTTTTAGATTTTTTAGATTTTACAAATTCTATTTTAGCTCATGGGTATGTGTAGGATCATCATGGAAAAAATAGGCCCTTAGGTGGCAATGAAAAGACAAAAAATCAAAATTAGACAACTTGACATAAAAATTTGAATAAGTTATCTATATTATTTCAAAAAAATGTAAAAATCAAATCTGTAGAAAATTGAATGTAGTTTCTAAACTACTAGAGCTTTATTTTATTTTTTTAAATCTATTTGGTGAAAATTTGAAATTTCAATGCAATAGTATTTAAATTTCAGGTTAAAAATAAGAAGTAGGTGTCTGTCTGACCACCCTAACCACAATAAAATAATAACATTTTTTTATAAGATTTTATATATAAGTAGAGGACTCATGTCTCGATGTGATGTATATTTTTTTATAATTTTTTTCCAAGTAAATAATTAATTATGAATTTTTTATTAGAAATTTTAAAAAATATGAAATCTCGTTTGTCTAACCACCTTAACTTGGTCAAAAATTCATGAAACTCAATTTTATTTTTTTAATCCTATAGTATGCAAAGCATAGAATGTGATGCATGTTCAAAAAGTGTGATATTGTTCAAATGTTATAGATTTTTTTCAATCAACCTATCAATCAGGACTTTATTCATAATTCTAATAGAAAATGAATAATGATTATTTATTAAATTCAAAGTAAAGCATAATTTATATTGGTGGAAATCTGAGAATCTCCTCTAAAAACCCTTTTCATTTCATCAATTTTGGGTAAGAAAAAAGTCATCAACCACATGGGCCATCATATGGCTTATATATCACCACTTTTGGCCCATCATGATCCTGCACATACCCTCATAGAAAGTTGATTTAGCACATGTGAGCCTTAGTTTAGTGCATAGCCTAGGTAAAGTAGCACATTCAAGAGAGCACATAGATTGACCAGAGTGGCACATAGAAATGTTAGATTAGCACATTGCCTAAATTAGCGCATATGATAGATAGATTAGTGCATAGATGAAAACCTCATGCATTGAATGCTCAAATAGGACATAGATTGAGGGATTTAGCGCATTAGAAAGATTAGTGCATAGGATAAATAATCTAGCGCATTTGATAGTTTAGCGCTTTGAACCTTTGTTTTAGTGCATGCATGGATAAAGTAGTGCATTTTCTGGATTAGCGCATTGAAAGTCTATTCTTAGCGCATCCATAAAATTTTTGTTGAATTTGAATTTTTGAGATAGATTTGATAGTTTCTTGATGTTTGTTGCTTTATTAGATAACCGATTTAATGAATTTGAGTAGCATCAAGGATAGATTGATGTGATTTTGATACTGATCTGATAAAAATTTCTCGTGTTTGAAAATAAATAGTAAAATGATGTTGATTCTGATAAATTTGCTTTTTGAAATGAAAAAAAAATAGTAATGTTTGATATGATGTGAGTTAATTAGCTGTTAAATTTGTCTTCATGCCTCATGAAAAACAAATGGTAAATGACAGGTTGATATGTTGCCGATTTTTATTTGATTGTGATGATTATGATAAATCTACTTTCATTGCTTAATGAAAAACAAATAGTAAAGATAGATTTGTTGCTGAGTTGATTTGACATGATTTTTTGATTTCCTAATTGATTGATTCTCCTTTCTGATGATCTAATTAAATGTTACAACGATGCTTATAGGAGGATTTTAAAATCCTCTAGATCAGAGAGATATTTTCTCGTTTCTAGGAGATGATTCCTAGCCTGACCCAGCCAAAGATTGGTGTTATTGTTAGATGTGGTTTGGGATCACTTCTGACGATCCTGTTGTATAGGGTCAACATGGCATTGTTGATCACTTTACTAAGAGATGGCATAGTGAGCATAACACTTTTCACTTACTGACTGGAGAGATTGTTGTTACACTTGAGGATGTGTACAGTATTTTAGGTATCCCTGTGGTTGGTGAGCTTGTGGTTTACGACCACAAGGAGATTGGAGGTATAGATGCTCTGAGACAAGTTTTTTAGAATCTGGGCATTAGCGGGTATGAGATCCCTTGGAGGGATATGGTTCAGGGTTATGCCTCACTTCCCTCACTTTTGGTAGGATTTATTGGTGGCTTTCTATGTCCCGACCATAGGTCGAAGGGACTGTCTATCAGTTGGGGTCAGGTTTTGTAGGATATGATCCTTCACCAGACTAGATATGCATGGGGATCTTGTATGTTAGCCCATATATGCCATGATCTCCATCAGGTGGTATATACTGAAGGGAAGAGTATTTCTTTTGGAGTGACACTTCTACAGATATGGACATGGGAGCATATCATAATCACTTACCCCATCCTAGGGAGAGACCATCAACTTTGTCATCTGTATGTTTATGCATATACAGGTCCACTTTTCTAGCCTAAGTTAGGAAAGTTAGAGTACTGGTGGCGTGTGCTAGATGACATGGATACTATCATCTGGAGACCATATGTTGATTGTGAGGCATGGGATGATGATGATATGGAGTTTTCATACTGCAACAGTTATATTTTTGATTGGCCACACCCCATTTATAATTGAGCGGTTTTTGGTTATATGGTTGCTCAGACAATATGGGCGAGTAAAGATGATTCAATAGGTTCTGGCCCACTATGCTAGGTGGCGGGAGGATGTGGTGGAGTGTAGTTCTTTTATTCCATTTGAGGCAGTAAGAGCAGAGTATCTCAACCTACAGCCTAAGTTTTGGGAGATTCGTCCATAGGTTACAGATGCACGCATGACTAAGGATTATGTTGCATATTTCTATACACATCCATTTCCTAGGCTGACCAGTCTAGATGAGCCTACTCCACTATTAGGTGGTCCCACATTACAAAGTGCATGTAGGTAGCCACAGGAACAAGCGGAGGTAGGGGAATAGGCTGGACCATAGGTAGGGGCACAGGCAGAGCAACCTGCTGGAGGAGAGGAGGATATGGGTGGGGTGGATATGGATATCGACCTAGAGGAGAAGGAGAAGGATAGTTCTGATGATGATGATGACAATGGAGATGATGAGGGTGGTGGAGGGAGAGTATGCTTTGATCTACCATTCAAGACTCGACCCCACATAAAGAGAGTTATTAAGTAGTCAACTGCCACATTACCACAAATTACTATCAGGGCTCCCTCTCAGGGTCAAATTGATTCATTACAGGCTTAGGTATAGGCTCTTCAGAGCCAATTAGCATAGGAACAAGCCACTATTAAATAGTTATAAGCACAAATGGATCAACTGCCACCTCTTGACCCACAAATAGTTTAGATGAGACTAGAGAGGGGTAGCTTGAGCTAGTGGTGCCAACAAAACAAGGGGATGGCAGAGAGACTACTGAGATCCGTGGAGGGTGCCTCTATTGGAGAGGTTGTTGCAAAGGGGTTGGAGACTACTCATCAGGTGGAGTATTATTGTATGAGACATTTTGAGGTCGTACCTCTTGAGCAAAGGATTGAATATACATAGTCAGGTACCAAATCCCGCACTCACTCTCGTACACATCCCAAGAGTTCCACTAGGAGTGTGGGTCAACCTGTTAGATGAGAGATAGGTGATACCAGTGGCAAGGCTCCAACGAGACTGACTACCTCTGGTAGCAGCAACAGTCATGATCCCCATAGTGGTGCTCCTCAGTGATGATTATGTATACACCCTTTTTTTGTACTTTATGCATCTCTTTCAGACATTAAATATCATTATACCCATGGAAATTTGTATTTGATGAGATTATGATATGCATCGGTAGTTTTGATATGCATGTGTCCTTGATTATGCTATGATGGATGTTTATATGCATTGTTACTTATATATGACATGTCATTTATGGTTATGATGATGCATTTATTATGGATTCTTTTTACGTGATAACATGATGATGGATGCACATGATATGAATAATGATGATCTTTTATTTTATGTTTATTTTTTTATGATTTTATGAATCTGCAAATGGAATGATTTTATGAATTCGATATGATGAATATGGATGATGCAAATAAAATGTGAATAATTTATGATTCTGAATTATGGATGCACATAGATGAAATGAATGTAATGGACGCATTTTCTCTTTTTCATGTATGTTTATGCGAATGATATATGGATGTGTTAAATGCAAAAATAAAAATGATAATGAAAATGCAATGATAACGATAATGAATGAATGGGAAAATGATGGGAAAATGATATGAGAATGATGATATGATGTAAAATTAATTATGAAATGATGAGATGATATGAAAAGTATATGTAAATGATGATATGAAACTTAATATGAATGTAAAAATGATAATATGCATGTGATGTAAAATGAGATGACAAATGATGTGCAACATAATGATAACTGATAAAATGATGTAAATATGAAAATGATAATGATATATGATGAATGCCATAAAAATGATGTAAAATTATTATCAAATGATGTGGTAGTATGATAATGAAATGATTATAAAAAATGATGATATGCAAATGTAAAAATGTATGAAAGAATGATATGACTAATAATGATAATGATAATGATATGATAATGAAATGAATAACGATGAAAGTGGATACAAAATGATAGGGAACTAATTGGTGAAAATAATAATGAAATTTACTGAAAAGTAAGATGATTTAAGGAGATGAAATTGATATGAAATGAAAATTATATGAGAGTGATAATGATATGAAAATGAATTGTAACTAATGATGATATGAAAATAAAAATGAAATGAAATGCAATAAATTTCCAAGTGTACTCAATCTTCATTTCAAAAGAGATATGTATCTTTACCAACCTCCAAAAATCTATCATACAACCAAAAAATTGAATGCAATCTATATGAACCATGCAGTCCTACAAATGCCAGATGAACCATTCACTATTGTCATTTTGTAAACCAATTTTGTGCTTGATTTTCATCACTGAGCCTTTTGATATGTTGAAAGTTAGTACAAGCATCAAAGGGGATATTTGCACTGATGATGACCTGAGTACAACTTTCATGATATTTGATATAGCAAGTTAATACAAGCATCAAGGTATAATTCAACCAAGGTGACCTGAGTATTGCTTGCATAAATAGATAGAATTTAATCCTTTTCCTATGAAAATCTTGAAATCTCATCAATGATACTTTTGAAAATCATGTCTCATGACAAATTTGCACAGTATTAATGATTAAATTATAGACAACAATCAAAGAAAAATCATATTCCTTCCTTGCGATTCTAGTTTAGTACATCATTGAATCACTCCGGAGATATGATGTCATCAAATTTCAAAACGATAGTTCAACTTATGCTTTAAGTGTTCCATTCATTTTATTCACATTAAGATCATCCACTTTGGTTTAGTTTCATGTCTCATAGCAGTTTTGACTAGGCTTGATTGGATATTTGATTGTTGATCTAATATTCCGATACTTGACACATGTTGTTGTTTGTCTAATAGAAGGTTCAAAATATTATTTTCCCCAACAAGCTTCACTTTGACTGCTGATAAGACATAGCCTACTACGAGGAATAACAATGATCATCAACCCATGATGAAATCCTTGTCGTTTCAAGGAAATGTTGGGTGCATGATACATATATGATGGCCAAGAATGGACTTGATGATGATAAAAAAATTAATATGAACAATGCAGAATGTAACCTAATAGATGGGAGAGCCAACTAAATCACAAAAAGCACACTTGTTTGCCAGGTTTTGACCATTTGTTTTTATTGCACTTTTTCAGATTTTATAATTTTTTTGTTGTTACCAAGATGCTTGTTTTCTAGGATTTCATCAAGGCAATGATTTTTTTTCTTTATTTTTCATTTTTTTTTGTATTTTTCTCTTTTTTTGATTTTTTTAAATCAAAAGGATGCCTGTTTGCTAGGTTTTCACCCTGATGATGAATTTTGCAGAATATTTTCTAATTTTTATGGATTTTTTCATGACTTTTTGCACTATTTTTGGTATTTTTCAGGACTTTTATATTGTTTTTGGTATTTTTTAGGACTTTTATATTATTTTTGGTATTTTTCAAACATAGATATTCTTCAAATGGATGTTGTTGGTTGGATCTTCAAGCCTTCTGGAGTAGATAACTAATATGTCCCCGAACCATATGTTGCAATGATGAGAAATGGACCTAGCCAGTTGGGCTCAAACTTTCCTTTCTTTTCTTGATCTTGCTAGTTGCGGGGATTTTCCTTCAGGACCAAGTCACCCACTTGAAATGTACATGGTTTGACTCTGTGATTGTAGCTACGGGACACAATTTTTTGATAACCCTTCAAGCGATTGGCTACACTTTGTCGTCGCTCATCAAGTAGCTCCAGTTCTTGTAGTCTTGAAACTTTGTAATCCTCATCAGTTACAAGTCCCTTGAGTGAGACTTGAAGTGAGGGAATCTCAACTTCTAGTGGTAAGATTTCTTCTACTCCATAGACCAAGGCGTATGGGGTGGCCCCTGTCGGCATGCGAAGAGTTTTGTGTGCCCATAAAGGTGGATTTAATTGGACATGCCAATCAGGGTCGTCATCATTCCCTATCTTCTTCAGGATCTTTAGAATTGTCTTGTTTGAAGCTTCTTCTTGGCCATTTCCCTATGGATAATAAGGTGTAGAGAACTTGTGTTGGATATGAAATATTTCATAGAGTTCGTCAACATCTTGATTCTTAAAAGGTCTTCCATTATTCATGATAATGGAGCTGGGAATGCCATACTAACATATGATATAGTTCAAAATAAAAGATAAAATTTGTTTGTCGGTGACTGTTGTCAATGCGACAACTTCAATCCACTTAGTAAAGTACTCAGTGGCCATGATAATGAACTGATGTCCATTTGATGATGATGGGTGTATCTTACCAACTAGATCGAGTCCCCACTGAGCGAAAGGCCATGTTGTAGTGAAGGGTTGGAGTTCTTAAGCAGGAGAATGAATGAGATTTCCATGAATCTAGCATTTCAGACATTTCTTCACAAAGATGAAGGATTCCTTTTCCATGGTTGGCCAATAGTAACCCATTTTAACAAGTTTCTTAGCCAAGGTTAGTCCACTTGAATGAGCCCCACAAATACCACCATGAACCTCTTATAATAAATTTTTTGATTCATCACATTCGAGACATCTAAGGAGGCTACCATCAAGACCATGTCAGTATAAGGTGTCAGCATTTAGGGTATAGTGAGAAGATTGGCGTATGAAATTTCTTTTTTGATTCTGAGACAAATCCGGGGGTAGGATAGTATCGTTTAGATAGGCATAGATTTTTCCATACAAAGGAGAATCAGAAGCAGTTAGGTGACAAATGATTTGGGCTTCAGGATTGTCATAGGCAGGGGAAAATAGTTTTTTGACCAAGAATTTGAATCGAGCTTGATTCTCTAATAATTGCAGTAGTGATGCAATTGTAGCCATGGCATTTGCATCTTTGTTGTTGATCTATGAAATTTGCATGAACTTGGTCTCAACAAAATACTTCTTGAAATCATCAACCATATTTTTGTAAGGCATTAACTTGTCATCCTTAGTTTGATAGTCATTATTTATTTGATTTATGACAAGTTGTGAATCACCAAGAACTTGTAGCTCTATGATTCTCTAGTCTAATGCAATCCTCATTCCAATTAGCAACACCTCATACTCGGCTATGTTATTTGTATAAGGAAACATCAACCGATAAGACTTTGGAATGGTATGTCCCTAAGGCATGACAAAAATTATTCCTGCCCCTAAGCCATGTTGTGTGTAGGACCCATCTAAATAAAGTGTCCATGATTGCTTGGTTGTTGTTGTGAACACATCAACATCAGGAAACTCAATGTGCATTGGATTTTCTGCTTGTAGAGGTGCTTCTGCCAACTGATCCGCTATGACCTACCCTTTTATTAATTTTTGATCCACATAATGAATATCAAACTCACTTAGGATCATTACCCATTTAGCTATTCTACTACTTAAGGTTGCCTTGCTTAGAAGGTACTTTAAAGGATAAATTTTAGCCACAAGTTTGACTATATGAGCTAACATATAGTGCCACAACTTTTGAGAAGAAAACACTATTTCCAAACAAGCCTTTTCAATGAAAGTGTAATTTAACTCATGGCTTGTCAATGTCTTGCTAATGTAATATATTGCTCATTCTTTGCCCGTTCTGTCCTCTTGTGCCAATAATGCCCCCAGAGATACTTCTATGGTAGAAATGTATAGTATGAGTGGTTCACCTTGTACTGGTGGGCTCATTAGATAATTCTTGATCTAATCGAATGCTTCTTCACACTTTTCTTCCCATTTGAATGGAATATTTTTATGCAAGAGATGCATAAATGGCAAACTCTTGTTTGCCAGCTGTGCGATGAATCTCTTGATGGATTGTAAGAATCCTTGTAATGAGCATAGTTGATTGATGCTCCTTGGTGGTAGAATTTTGAGGATGGCTTGTACCTTTGTGGGATGTACTTCAATTTATTTTTCTGATACAATATAGCCTAGGAGCTTTCCGGATTTTACCCCAAAGACACATTTCTTGGGATTGAGTATGATCTTAAATTTTTCCATTCTAACAAAAATCTTAGATATGATATCTAGATGTCCTTCTCTTGTGTTTGATTTTTCTAAAAGATCATCTACATAATCCTCCATGAATGTGTGCATCATGCCATGAAAAATTGTATTCATTGCCTGTTGATATGTCGCTCCTGCATTTTTTAGTTCGAAAGGTATTACATTCCAACAATATGTACCCCAGGGACATGTGAATGTGGTCTTATCTTGATCTTTACATGTAATCTTGATCTAGTTATACCCAAAAAATCCATCCATCAGTGAATACATAACATGCCTAGCTATCAGATCTACAATCATGTCAATGTTGGGTAAAGGAAAATCATCTTTTGGACATGCTTTATTTAAATCGCTGAAATCTATGCATATTTTGATTCGTCCATCTGGCTTTGACATAGGTACAATGTTGGAGTTCCATTTTGCATAGTCGATAGACCGAAGGAATCCAACATCCAACAACTTCTTTAATTCCTCTTTGACTAGTAATGCAACATGTGGGTGCATTTTTCTAAGTTCTTTCTTCACAGGTTTTTCCCCTAGCATGATGGAAAAATGGTGCATGATAAGATTTGGATCTAGTCCAAGCATATCTACATATGACCATGCAAATTTGATTAGATTGCCTTTTAGGAATTCTATGAATTTTGGGATTTATTCCTCTATCAAAGATGTAGCAAGTTGCAAGATTTTCAGTTGTTCTGTGGTGCCTATATTGATTGCTTTTGTAGGTTCTATCAAAATAGAAGATCTTTCCTGATAATTCTCAGGGAGAGTGTCAAGTTTCCCATCCTCTAGTGCCTTTGAAAGGTTTTCACTGTCAAATACACTCTTTATTTTTCTCTTTTCATGATCTAATACTGCCTTTGTTAGGTTTTCACCATTAGATCTATTTTTTATATTGTTAATTTTGTAGCTGAATATATTGGCACTCTCCTGACTGAGATTTTGATCCTGCAATTCACTGGTGGAATCGGTTTTTGGGTTAGAAAAACAAAGAAAATTTACAATGGTTTCATCATCAAGGAAGGTTGGGATATCAATTGGTTCAGTTTGTTCCCAATCAATGAGCTCGCGATGGACCAAGGGCAAGGGATCATCTATTTGAGTAAGGTCATTGGTTGTTAAAGTTATGACACGGTTATCATTCTCACTATGGGGAAGATATATGATGGTATCCTCCTTTTGATTATCTATTTCTCTTTGAATTGAATAGTCATCACTCAAATCATGGTCGCTTTGAAGTACATAGTCAAGTGGAGGTCTTGAGCTTTCTCCTTGTGTTAGCATGGGTGTATATTTTTATATAACATCTAGTTGTTTGTCTCTCTAGAATTCATCATTATAAAACCATTCATTGATGGATACCATTTATAGTAAAAAAATTTCCTATAAAACCTATTAAAAGCTCCATTTCAACCACCACAACTACTGTATGAATGTAATATACCAAAAATCTCCCTTATTTAAAAAGAGACATGTAAATAAAACACTTTGATACAATGTTGGAGTATAATATTTGACCTTCAAAACCCAATAGATCTTGTAAAATAAGCATATTCCTTCTACAATAGATTTCTATTAATTTAAAAAACTAATAATATATTTATACAATGTGTGCAACCTTCAAAATCTTGTAATTACATAAGAATTCCTTAGTTAAATAGAATTTATGTGAAATGAGAATGAAATTTTGGACTATAACCACCTTGCATATGAATAGGACGTGTTTATGTGATGTGCCATGTGTATTGGACATGTGTGATATAGGTGTCATGTGTACATGAGTTAGGTGTAAGATGAGTACATGTATCTCAACCACATCAGTGGAAAAATAGTAAATATTTCTTAAGATAGGACTTAATTAGTGTGAAAGGGACTTAAACTGGAAAAACCTAAAAGTTAACTAGTTTGACAATGTCCTTATTTACACAAATAGGAATAACGATAAAATAAAGATATGGAGAGACAAAATTATTGTGAAATAATATCTCTCAAGCCCCTTGAATCTTTCCCTCATACACTTATCTTCAATATTTATCATTGCAACAAATTGATCAGTATGAATCACTACAATATCAAATTAGTCTACCAATTTCTCATCATTAGTTTCAATTTTTTTTAATTTTTTTACTGAGTATCTGATGATTAAATAATCAAATTGGTTATGAATTTAACCAATAGTTAAAATAGCTAGCCAAACTACTAGCATACTTTCTTATCAATAATAGTGAAAACATTAAAAGAAAGGAGTCAACAAGTTCCCATGTTCTATATAAATTTATTTTTGACCTCCAACTTTAGATTGAGTAGTTGTTGACTATATTTATCAAAACCATAGCATCATACTTTGTGTTAGGTTAAGAAATACTTGACTATATGACCATTATTAGTCCAAAGAGAAATGCTTACACCTCTACATCATTAATAGTAACCAAAATTAAATTTGATGCAAATTATGTAGTATCTCATCATAGGGATGGTTGCAAGCTTGGTTCCTTAACATGATTAAACTTGGCTATACCTCTAGATACCCCCATGAGGAAACATTGGGGTGGGTTTTATTTCTATTTTATATTAGAAAAGTTATACCTTGAAAATCACACAATGTCAATAGGATTAGTTTAGGTATTTGTAGTCTTTTTTGTTCTACTAGTAGTTAAATATGTGTACCATATATTAGAATACTTTACTCTATCTTGTTCTATGTTTTTTCTTGAAGTGTTTACAAATAAATGTTCTAGATGAATTTAAAATGAAAAGCTTATAATATTTATGTTCTTTTTAAATTTCTCTTCTTAGTGTGAGCTTAGTTTTGGATAAAAGATATGTGTTGTAACTTTATAACTTTGAATAGTTCTTTCAATAGAAAAATCAAACTATTAGTCATTGGGTTATCCAAGCGTCACTAGTGTTGGTGTTTTAAAATAAAATCCAACTAGGATTTGTAATTCTCTAAGAGGTAGCCAACCTCTATATTAAAGAACCACAAAGGCTAGTGGCCAACTAACAAGATTCAGTCAAAGACTAACATCTCCTACACTTTTGGCTCTGTAGAACCAAGGTGGGTAAACCTATACAATGTCCAAAACTTAAGTCACTCATACACCGACATTGCTTTATAAAGGAGATAATTCCCAATGAAAATACACTAAGGGAAGCATTGACAACTTCAAACTTGGCTAAATTCTCAGCAACTCAACCCTCTCTCAACCATTGGAAAGGACATACAATAACATATTAAGATTAAGAATGATTTTGCATTTAATTTTGTTTCTAAGATGCACAAAACTGGATAATAGATCAGTGCCAATTCTGGGCCATGGAGTCAAACACATAAAATGAATTCCCAGCAAACAAACTTCAACCAATGGATTTAAATTGTTGATGCTTTGCATCAACTATTACTGTCTTGCACCAAAAATCCTTCTCTTATCATCAATCAAATTCTCCTTATCAAATCCCATCTGCACACCTGAAATCACAATCACCTACTCAAAGCATTTTAACCATTTCTTTGAAACAAAACAATGAACAGATAAAACAACCTCATGAAACTTGAGATGATAAACTCAAAGACACTTTGTATTATTCAATTTATATGACTGAAAGTGTACAAATATGGAGACAATTTGAAGACATTCATGAATGTGCAAACACTTTCATGATATTATTTGCATAAACTGGTTGTATTTATGCATGAATTCACAAAATTAAAGCTTACAGACTCAAACAATGACTTAGAAAATACAATTCTCTATCTACCTAGCCCAATAAAAAAATCAGAACATAATATCTAAACCCTTTACAATGGGAGAATAATAGAAGATATAGAAGAAGAGAAGCAAGCAAGAGCAGCCCTAAATTTGATCTAGTGATGGCACTTGGAATCTCATTCTTCCTTTGCAACAACAAACATATTCCCTCAAAAATAGCATCAACTCATCATTGCCTAGTAACAGAAAATTAGCCCATGTGGAGAATCTCATCATTCACCCAGCTTCCCTTATCTCCCCCCGTGCAAAAAAAAAATTATGTCTTTTATTTTCTACAGCAATTCTTTAGCAAATAATAACCCTTGTTTACAAAGTGAATAAATTCACTTTTTAGCCCAACACAAAATATTCAATCATAAAGTGAATAAAATGAATATTAAATTCACTTTGCTTATTCCCCCAACTAATAAAATGAATATAAAATTAACTTTATATGCCTTATTAAAATATCTTTTTTATTCTCACGTGCACTTCTCCTTCAGAAAAATAATATTCTCCATTTAAACTATTTACCCACTATGGATAAAAATACTCGACCCGATAAAATAAAATACCTGTGCCATTATTTTAAATAATAAAATACCCAACACACATCTCATGGGCAGAATACATTACCCATATTTCTTATATTTTTACTCATGGGGTAAAAAAAATTTAAGCTCCCTTTCACTATGCTTTATTTTACTATCATGGCCTTTTACGGTGGAATATTTGAATTTTCTTGGTAAAATATTTTCCCCATAATTTTAATGTTTTCCTTACCCTTTTTTAAATATTTCACCCGAGAGTTTATTGTAAGCATCGGGCTCAAAATACTTTGTCCCTGCCTTTGCATTTTAAGATGGGCCCTCCATGTTTTGACCTCACTCAACCTCGCACACCTCGCAAGAAAATTGATGGTGTCACCAAAATACCGTGAGGCTTTCAAGGTTGGCCCACAAATATTATATAACATTTAAAAAATTAAAATGGCCCCCCCTGTGCATTCTTGCAAACCTTGCACTTTTTTCATAACGTCTCAAATTGTTGTGTGGGGCTAGCGAGGTCGTCCCTAATTTCATGATTTGGTTTGTTTAGGTATAACTAGGCTCTGCACTCTGTTCCTGCTCCTCCATGCTCAATCCATTCATTTCGTCTTCTCCTGTTTGTGACTCACCTTTCTCCTACATTTGTTGGTCACACCCTCAGAGATCTCCTCCATTCAAGCCTCCTCCTTGCATTGTGCAGGCCATCACTTCCTCCATTGGCGCAAGATTCTTCATTGGCCTAGTGTGCGGGCTCCATACTGATGGCGAGCGCACCTTCAAACAACACACTGGCCTCCCCAAGATTCCCTGCCATTGCATTGTGTAGGCCTCTACTTGGTGCATGCAAATACCCTATTCCACAGCTTGTGCACCCTTCATTCCTCACCTGCTGGTGTGGGCCTTCATCACTTCCTCCATATTGCTTCCATCGAGGCTTCCTTCTGCTCACACCCCACACCTCCTCTTTGGCTAGCCTTCACTCATAGCATTGACGCATCCTCCATTGACAGGTCACAGGCCCTCTCTCACTAGCCACGCCCCATAGCTTTGCGGGATGTGCACACCCCAGTCATTACATTTCCTTGAATGTTTCTAAAGCCATTTCAATAGATCATCATTTTCCTGTCCATGATTTGATAGATGCTCCTAGCCATGCATACCCTTGCACCTAGGCCCATTGCCCTCTTACACCAGTGCCTGAGCCTCTGAATTGTCCTTGGTGTTGGCAGGAGAAACAATGATGCAATTTGTAGAATAAGGCATTACAACTGCCAAATGCATTTGCTAATTTCATTTGCTCAAAATAGAACTGAAATATTTTCAATAATCTGCTTATCCACTTTAGTTCGATGGCACCAAATATTTAACAAAACACTTGATAAGAATCCTATCCATTTTCCACACAAACATTAGCATCTGCATTTCCAAGGAATTCAAATATCTCATCATCCTCTGTAGTAGTATGATCTACTTGTTTCAGTTCATCGTGCCTTTCAGTAGAGACATCTGGCCCTCTTTCAACCTCCAATAGCATCTCATATGCATTGACCCTTCTCTTTTGCTCTTTACTTTGTCTCAATTCCTCTAATGTTGTAGTATGTGCTTTGTGTCTTTTGTGAGCAAGTGTCTATCCTCAAGAGTTTTCCTTCCATGATGGATTGAAAACTTGAAAATGTTTGAAACAACCATTGATTGACTCTCATATCATACTTGACCAAACTTAACATTTACAAATCCATAATAATGCAAAGCATGTCGGGCCCTAGGTGGTCCGACTAAATATTTTTTCGTTTTGAAACAAATTTCACCTTGAAATGATTAGAGACAACTCCTAAGTCTATTTGAAGTAAAATTAAAAACTGGGTTGCCATTAAAAACTACTTTTTGGCACATTTGGAAAATGGGAAAAACTGACCCAGTGGGTTCTGGAATCATGCTGGGAAACTGGTCAAACGACCACGTGAAACCATAAAAAATTTCAAGCATATAGTCATTTGACCTGAGAATACAATGCAAAAAATGAATTAGAGAAACAGATCATGAGGAATAGGATATTAATAGACAAAGTTTCCCAACTGAACTTTCCTCAAACAATAGTTGTTATGAACCAATTGAAACTGACTCAACTACCAATTTGTAAAAATAGTGAATCACCTCCTGATGAGCTGCCATCGGACATAGTGGAACATTAAGATACCCTAGGCACGTGTGCAAAATGAATTCCCTTGAATCATCACTGATCAAAAGTTACTAAGGATCAAAGTTGGCCTCTCTGAAATGCTGTCAGGAATGCAAATGTGAAACAAAACAAACTGCATTTGGTTTCAATCTGCTAAAAATAGCAAATCAAATCATGAGGCTCTGAAAACTGACATATGAGACCATTTTGATATGGAGAATACCAAGCAACATTCATTTTCTCCATATAGTCAACTAGTTGCGAGATCCAAGCTCAAACAAGAAGCTATTTCGTAAAACGAACAATCTGCAAATAGCAGAACAGTGTCGAAACCCTCTAGGTTCACTTTTCAAAACTCTATCAAAAATCATCATGAGAAGCTTAAAATTGACATGCCTTCTCACATAGGTCAATAAAATATGTCTGCAAATGGGTTTTGGAAGAAAATCAACAGGTTTCAAATTATAAGCCTCCAAAGTGGGTCCCCTAGACAAATTCTTCAGGTGCACTTCTGAAAGTGCAGAAGCAAAATTTTGAAATAGGCATCTCAAATTTGCAAAATTTGAGAGTGCCATCAGTGGATCCGATTGGGGATGTATGCCACCTATGGGCATAGCAAGAATATAGATCTTTGGAGAGTAGACCAAAAGTTGAGTCCATCAAGTGTCCTCAAACTATTCCTTTATTTAACCTTAATTTTTCAACTTCATTTGATCACCCCAGGTCAGTAAATAGAAAAAGGGGAGTCAACTTCTACCTCTTTCAAACACAATTCTATAGAAAGAGTTGATCTCCCTCAATTCATGCTTGCCTTTGTTAAACCACAACAACACTAGTGACTGGATTTTTGCAAACAACAATACCAAACTACCCTTGTGCAAATGTGAAATTGCTCTCTGTTTAGCATTGTCATCAACTGTCAACCAAATCAGATATGTCACATTGCTACCACTTTCTTTTTTTTCTGATCTAGTATCAAGTGGTAGGATTTGAAAATGGGGATCAAGACAATATGAAAGCATAATCTGATCACAACCATCTACCTGATGAAACATGTCGGTATCTCCTAACAGATAATCATTCACAACATCATCAACATGTTCACAATCACTATGCATCTGAAAGTCTGACATACTTTCAAAATGTTGATTATCATGTGGCAAAAACTGATCACATTCATCATTTAAATCATTCTCGAGCTAAAAAAAACTTGCTTCAGTGTTTTTCACATTGTCACATTCTATGAAAACCTCTTCCAGCTGACAAAAATAACACTCACATTTTGCCTTGTGACTGGAACTGTTAAACTCAAATTGATTACTAGTTTGTATATCAGAATTAAAATTATCACAAGAACTCACCTCAAGATTGTGTTCATCATGCAAACCATCTCCAAGTGTATGCAAAAAAATACACTCATGCATTAGCACACTTTGTGACTGTTCTTCATCATGTGGGTATTGAGATTCATCGGAGATTTCTGACTCATCATCCTCTGAACATAAGGTATCAACCTCTTCAATATCACAAGCTTGCTCAACAAGCAATTTTGGTTCAAATACATAACTTGATTCCTCATTGAAATCAACATCAACATCCACGTGAAAAAACTCATGACTAGGCTCACTACTCGGCTCATTACTCAGCTCATTAGATGCATAAAACTCATGGTTATCTGTTGTTTCAAGTTCATCAAAAGAGATTTCTGAACTTGCATCAGTGTCCATATCTTCATACTCATCATACAGTGCATCATCACAATCAATTTTTTGTTTGTCTTCATCCATATTATCATCATCATGATCAACTGGTTCATCATTGGAAAGAAAATCAGAGTCACTTGCATCATACCTCGCATCTTGAAAGTCATCATCACTGCCAAAGTCAATAGGGGCTACATACAACAACTGAGAGTTGTCTTCATGTGCACATTTCTGATATCCTGTGGTCAATAGATCTGAAATTTGTTCGCAGCTCAATAGATCATTGTTTTGATCTATTATTTCAACCACTTCCTTGTTTTTACATTTACCTGAATTGGATGCAATATCAAATTGAAAATCAAGGCATATCAAAGTATCATCATCTTCCAAATTTGAGAACTCAGTAGGCTGATCATAAACTAGATCTCCCCAATCATAGGAGGCAGAATTGATGACAACATTATCACAAGAAAAGTCATAACTAGTCATAGTGAATAAACTATCCACTTCTCCCTTCTTACTTTCTTCTGGGTTGTCATAACAACAATCCACATCACTTTGCATTTCAAAATTATATTGGGTATCATCACTGAACTTGTCACTTGCATCCTCTTGAGGATAAACACAAATATCTTCATTGTCAGACTGAAAACCATCAATGGTTTTCTAATTACAGCTGCTTGTGGCTTGTTTTTCAAATTGAAATTCATCACATACCTCCTCACTAGCAGCTGACACACTAATGTTTTCAAGAGTATTCTCTGAATCAACAAATTCCTTTATCTCATTATGAAGACTTGTGTCAAAGCTACACTCAACACTTGTAGGATTGACATAATCAATTATATCATCATATTGTTGATCACATATCTCTTCTTCAAAGAGTAAATCCAACTGATACTCTTCTTTAGGTTCTTGGCTTGGGAGACTCAACTGCTGATTTTCATTTGGGTACATTTCTTTTGGAAGTTGTTCAAAGACAACTTTCTCATCACTTGATGATGGATTCTTCTCATCTTTTACCTTTTCAAGTATACACTTTCTTGAAAACATCTGATCATTTTCATTCACACCACTGCTGATTCCATTAGCATGTTTCTCCATAACTGAAGACAATAAACTTTGAACATATTCATTCCTCTATTTCTCCAAACTGTCCAAAACTGTGTATGCCATTTGCATGCTCAGTATTTCAAAATCTTTTAATAATGCACTAGATCCTTCTTCATAAGCTTCAAAATACAAATGGATATAGGAAAAAGTGCTAGGTCTAAAATTTTCTGGGATTAGTGAAAGAGAAACAACAAATCTATGACTGAAATCAACACTTGACTCTTCATTTTGTTTCTTGATCTGCTTTAACCTCATGACAAGGTCTTAGGGATCTCTTGAAAATTATTCTTTGTAAGCAGCCACTAATTTATCCTAGCAAGGAAAGGACTTCTCAGGAAAGCTTAGATACCAATCCCGAGCTCTTGCTTTAAGAGATCTGACAAAAAATCTCATCTGCATATCTTGATCTCTGAATGAATGTTTCTCCATGAAGCTGGAAAAACTTTGAACATGTGCATCTCTTTCACATACAGTATACCCATCAAATCTAGGCATCTCCTTGTAAACTTGAACTGACATACTTTCAGTTTCATAATCAACCCATGACAAATCTAACTAAGCATACAATGGGTCAAAGGAATTGAAAATAGGTGCAATGACTTCACAAGTAGACACAGTTTGATGGTCTCTTGACTAGGATTTTTGAAACATTTGGTATCTCTCATCCATTTCTTTAAGTCCTCTTTCAAATACATCATTCCATTCAGGAGTGAACCTAAGCTTATTAACTCTTGGGTTCTTATGTTTTTGGGTATTAGATGCTTGAAGATTATTATACTTTTGACACTTCTTGACAAGCTGAATCAAAGTGTTCACTGGTATAGGTACTTTTCATTGATGGTCCATGGATATTACAAATTAAGGCTCACCAATTGTGCATAGTTACAATCATGACCATATGATGGACAACAAAGATAGTTATTGACATAATGACAACCTGGGATTAAAAATTATGACAATACAAATGGATGGAAACCCCTAAGATACAAAAATGCATTCTAACCATCCAAACTAGTAGATATTTGAGCACTAAACATAATCTTTCAATAGAACTGCAATTACTTTCAACAGATCCAACAAATAGGAGTGTGCAAATTTGTATTTACTATTCTTTCCTTTTGTCAGTGCTAACTCACTCAATAGGGAAGCAAAGTTTCTTCTAAGAAGTTCAAATATGGTTTTCACACAAGAGTTTCTTGAAAACCAAGAATCAGGAATACCTGGAAACTTTTCAGCTGCTGCAAATTGTCTTCCTAATTGGTAATATTTGTAGATCTGGAACTTTCTTCAAATTTTCAATAGGTTCTATTAACAGAGTCGCCACCTCTTTTCACAGAGGACTGAACTTCAAGCAGTATGAAGTTCTTTTACATGTAAACTTTTTTCTGAGTTCCTTTCCACTAGCAGAGCACCACAGATTACAAAACTGTTCAGGTCCACTGCAACAAATTCTTCTCCAAGGTTGAAATCCTTCAAACTTTGAACTAAAGTCAGAATGGAAAATCATTTAACTCCATGTAATGACTCTCAAGGCTAGATTCTGCAATAAGAATTTTCTCCAATTCTCCCAAGTAGTGTCACCATTTTGTTGGTGTTCTAAAATACAACCCAACTAGGATTTGTAATTCTCTAAGAGGTAGCAACCTCTATATTAAAGAACCACAAAGGCTACTGGCCAACTAACAAGATTCAGTCAAAGACTTGCATCTCCTACAGTTCTGGCTTTGCAGAACCAAGGTGGGTAAACCTATACAATGCCCAAAACTTAAGTCACTCATACACAAACATTGCTTTATAAAGCAGATAATTCCCAATGAAAATACAGTAAGGGAAGCATTGACAACTTCAAACTTGGCTAAATTCTGAACAACTCAACCCTCTCTCAACCATTGTAAAGCAAGACATACAATAACATAGTAAGATTAAAAATGATTTTGCATTTAAATTTATTTCTCAGATGCACAAAACTGATTAATAGATCACTGCCAATTCTGGGCCATGAAGTCAAACACATAAAATGAATTCCCAACAAACAGACTTCAACCAATGGATTTAAATTGTTGATGCTTTGCATCAACTGTTAGTGTCTTGCACCAATAATCATTCTCTTATCATCAATCAAATTCTCCTTATCAAAACCTATCTGCACACCTGAAATCACAATCACCTGCTCAAAGCATTTTAACCATTTCTTTGAAGCAAAACAATAAATAGATAAAACAACCTCATGAAACTTGAGATGATAAACTCAAAGACACTTTGTATTATTGAATATATATGACTAAAAGTGTACAAATATGGAGACAATATGAAGACATTCATGAATGTGCAAACACTTTCATGATGTTATTTACATAAACTGGTTGTATTTACTCATGAATTCACAAAATCATAGCTTACAAACTCAAACAATGACTTAGAAAATATAATTCTCTATCTACCCAACCCAATACAAAAACTTAGAACCTAATCTTGGAACCCTTTACAATGAGAGAATAATAGAAGATATAGAAGAAGAGAAAAAAGCAGGAGCATCCCTAAATTTGATCTGGTGATGCCACCTGGAATCTCATTCTTCCTTTGCAGCAACAAACATATTCCATCAAAAACAGCATCAGCTCATCATTGCCCAATAACAGAAAATCAGCCTATGTGGAGAATCTCATAATTCACCCAGCTTCTCATATCTCTTCCCGTGCAAAATTTTGTTTATGTCTTTTATTTTTTGCAGCAATACTTTAGCAAATAATAATGCTTGTTTACAAAGTGAATAAATTCACTTTTCAGCCCAACATGGAATATTCAATCATAAAGTGAATAAAATGAATATTAAATTCACTTTGCTTATTCCCCCAAGTAATAAAATGAATATAAAATTAACTTTATATGCCTTATTAAAATGTATTTTTTATTCTCATGTGCACTTCTCCTTCAGCAAACTAATATTCTCCATTTAAACTATTTACCCACTGTGGATAAAAATACTCCACCCGATAAAATAAAATACCCATGCCATTATTTTAAATAATAAAATACCCCACACACATCTCATAGGCAAAATACATGACCCATATTTCTTCTATTGTTAATCATGGGGTAAACACTATTTAAGCTCCCTTTCACTATGCTTCAGTTTACTATCATGGTCTTTTACGGTGGAATATTTGAACTTTCCTGGTAAAATATTTTACCCACACTTTTAATGTTTTGCTTACCCTTTTTTAAAATATTTCACCCGAGAGTTTATTGTAAGCATTGGGCTCAAAATACTTTGTCCCTACCTTTGCATTTTTAGATGGGCCCACCATGTTTTGACCTCACTCAACCTCACGCACCTCGCAAGAAAATTGATGGTGTCACCAAAATCCCGCGATGCTTATGAGGTTGGCCCACAAACATTATATAACATTTAAAAAATTAAAATGGCCCCTCTTGTGCATTCTCGTCAACCTTGCAACTTTTTCATGACGTCACAAATTGTTGTGCGAGGCCAACGAGGTCGGTCCTAATTTCATGATTTTCTTTGTTCGGGCATTCCCGGGCTCTACACTCTGTTCTTGCTCCTCCATGCTCGAGCCATTCATTCTTCTCCTGTTTGTTACTCACCTTTCTCTTGCATTTGTTGGTCGCGCCCTCAAAGATCTCCTCCATTCGAGCCTCCTCCTTGCATTGTGCGGGCCCTCACTTCCTCCATTGGTGCAAGCTTCTTCATTGGCCTAGTGCACAAGCTCCATACTGATGGCTAGCACACCTTCAAACAACACACTATCCTCCCCAAGACTCCCTACTATTGCATTGTGTAGGCCTCTGCTTGGTGGATGCATATACCCTATTCCATAACTTGGGCACCCTTCATTCCTTACCTGCTGGTGCGGGCCTTCATCACTTCCTCCAAATTGCCTCCATCGAGGCTTCCTTCTGCTCGTTCCTCACACCTTTTCTTTGGTTGGCCTTCACTCACAGCATTGAGGCGTCCTCCATTGGCAGGTCATAAGCCCTCTCTCACTGGCCACGCCCCATAGCTTTGAGGGATGCACACACCCCACTCATTACATTTTCTTGAACGTTTCTCAAGCCATTTCAACAGATCATCATTTGCCTTTCCATGCTTTGATAGATGCTCCCAGCCACACATACCCTTGCACCCAGGCCTGTTTCCCTCTTACACTGGTGCGTGAGCCTCAAAATTGTCCTTCGCGCGGGAAGGAGAAACAGTGATGCAATTTATGGAATAAGGCATTACAACTGCCAAATGCATTTGCTAATTTTATTTTCTCAAAACAGAACTGAAAGATTTTCAATAATCCCCTTATCCACTTTAGTTCAATGTCACCAGATATTTAACAAAACACTTGATAAGAATCCTATCTATTTTCAACGCAAACATTAGCATATGCATTTCCAAGGAATTCAAACATCTCATCATCCTCTGTAGTAGTGTGATCTACTTGTTTAGGTTCATCATGCCTTTCAGTAGAGACATCTGGCCTTCTTTCAACCTCCAATAGCATCTCATATGCATTGACCCTTCTCTTGTGCTCTTTACTTTGTCTCGATTCCTCTAATGTTGTAGTATGTGCTTTGTGTCTTTTGTGAGCAAGTGTCTATGCTCAAGAGTCTTCCTTCCATGATGCATTGAAAACTTGAAAACATTTGAAACAACCATTGATTGACTCTCATATCATACTTGACCAAATTTAACACTTACAATTCCATAATAATGCAAAGCATGTCAAGCCCTAGGTGGCCCGACTAAAAAAAATTCATTTTGAAACAAATTTCACCCTGAAATGATCAAAGACAACTCCTAAGTGTATTTCAAGAAAAATTATAAACTAGGTTGCCATTAAAAACTGCTTTCTAGCACATTTGGAAAATGGGCAAAACTGACCCAGTGGGTCCTAGAATCGTCCTGGGAAATTGGTGAAACAACTACGTGAAACCATAAAAACTTGCAAGCATATAGTCATTTGACCTGAGAATACAATGAAAAAGATGGCTTAGAGAAACAGATCACGAGGAACCGGATATTAATCAAAAAATTTGCCCAACTAAACTTTCCTGAAATAACTGTTGTTCTAAACCAATTGAAACTAACTCAACTGCCATTTTGTGAAAATAGTGAATCACCTCCTAACGAGCTACCATTAGACATAGTGGAACACTAAAATACCCTGAGCACGTGTGCAAAATGAATTCGCTTGAATCATCACTGATCAAAAGTTACTCACAATCGAAGTTGGCCTCTCTGAAATGTTGTCAGGAATGCAGATGTGAGACAAAACAAACTGCATTTGGTTTCGATCTGCTAAAAATAGCAAATCAGATCATGAGGCTCTGAAAACTGACATGTGAGATCATCTTGATATGGAGAATACAGAACATAATTCATTTTCTCTAGACAGTCAACTAGTTGCGAGATCCAAGCTCAAACAAGAAGCTATTTCGCAAAATGGACAATCGGCAAACAGCAGAATAGTGTCAAAACCCTCCAGCTTCACTTTTCAAAACTTTGTCAAAACTCATCATGGGAAGCTGAAAATTGAAATGCCTTCTCACATAGGTCAATAAAATATGTTTGCAAATGGGTTTTATGCGAAAATCAACAGGTTTCAAATTATAAGTCTCCAAAGTGGCTCCCCCAGACAAATTCTTCGGGTGCACTTTTTAAAGTGCAGAAACAAAATTTTGAAATGGGCATCTCAAATTTGCAAAATTTGAGAGTGCCATCAACTAGGATCTAATCAACCAAACACTGGAAAGATTTTATCTCATTTTCTGAAAGATATAATAGATTTTCTATCTTATTGAAGTGGGTATGTCAAAAGACCAACCAACAACTACACCATTTATTAAATACAACAATAAATAACAAAAAAATACTAATCATTGCATAATACTTGTAAAACTAGAATATGATTTGGACTATCCTTATAAACTAGATGAATAATGATATAGACCATGAAAAAAAATTGTCAAAAAAGATTATTTCAAAATATTCCACCAATATTCTAAACATATTGTAGATTATACTAGAAGGGTCTACTATTTCTCTCAACATCCATACATAAACTTAAGATTAAATGTTCTCCATTGGCTGAAGTTTAATTGGCAACCCCATAGCAGGGATAGGCATACGATCACCGATTATCTTTTCATCAGGCATTACCAATGACCACTTGTACTTGCAAACGAGATGATGCACAAATATTATCACCTCCATTTTTGCAAAATCATATCCGGGACAGAAGCGAGGTCCTCCTCCGAACGGTGTATAACTAGGGGGGATAGAGCTCTCAATATGTGCTGGATCAAAAGCTTTAGCATCCTTAAAGATTTCATCATCCATGTGAGTACTACTAGTCACCCAAAATAACTGTTCGAAGATGTTTAAGAAGCGTTAAATGTATGACAAACTTCAATCCAAAATCTATATAAACATTATTAATATCATTATTTTAAATACCTGCCAGCCTTTGGGAATAGTGTAACCTCCATATTCAACATCTTTGATTGCCTATCGGAAGCCTCCAAAAAGTGGTGGCGTCAGGCGTAAGGTTTCTTGTGCCACCTTCCACGTGTATTTCATCTTTTGCGTGTCTTCCCATGCAAGGCCCTCGTTTGGTTGTTTCTCCGCCCCAATCTTCATTTGCTCTGCAATATTACAACCAACAGCAGTTTATAATTAGATAATACCATCATCAGAATTTCTCTGTAATTGAAAAATCACACCCAGATTCAGAAATTTGGCAAAAATGAATGAATATCAATGCAAAACACCTATAACCCAACAAAAGATCTGTCATCTTGTAAACCACTTATATTATTTCAACACAATTTTATTTATATGTAGGAATCGGGTAGTTCTTTTATAAACTGTAGTGTCTGGTAAATTTTTTTTGTGATCAGTGATTTGGCATAACATGCTCTTTGATACCACGAAGACAGAGGGAAGACTAGACATTATGACCTATTACTTACAGAATGCTTTGATCAATAAACCCTCTGCCCAAACCAAATTCATATTATTTTCACATTAAAAACATTTAAATTTACAGAATAAAAGGATGTCACCAGAGAGCGTCTATACCATCAAGAACTTTTTGGTAGATTGTGGGATGCAGGGCCAGGCTTCTAACAAGATGAGTTAGAAGAACAGCTGTAGTGTCATGTCCGGCTATCATAAGGGCTATGATATTATCCATGATCTCCTCATCTGTAAGTGCTTTATTATTACTATCATCCTCCATACTAAGCAAACATGACAATAAGTCTTGGCGAGGAGAAGCCTTTCCTTGTTGCAGTTCCCCTCTCCTCATTTCCAGCAATGAAGATAGATGCTTTATAATCCTATGACGAGCCTTTAAGCTCCTGCTAAAAGCCATCCCTGGTAAATTCAACGGAAGAGACTACATACCTTTCATGGCTGTAAACAAATCCATGCGAAGTGCTTCCATTTCATTGGTGTCGTTCAAACTGCAAAGCAAATAACAGGCAGATTGGAATATAAGGTTCTTCATCAATGGCCATACATTAATACTCTCCTTTCCTTCCCAACACTCGGCAAAATGTTGTCTGATAAGCGCATCTGTTTTACCCACAAATTTCTTCAAGGCATCTGGCTTAAGGAATTGCATGAGAGCGCCTCTCATCCTTTTGTTTTCATCTCCGCAAAGTTCAAGAATGTTGGTCCTCCCCACAATCCTGGAGACAGATTTGGGCTGCTTCGTAGTTATGGTGTTGTAGTCAATCTGGAAGAGAAAACGGTTGCCAGCTTGGCCAGTGAGGACAACTGTAGGGGAGCCCATTAAGGAGGTCTTGAAGACAGGGCCATATTTTTCAACCTTTCCTTCTATCCATTCCTTGTGTTGGTTGGCTCTATATGATCTCAAAAATTGAAGGGTTTCCCCAATTACAGGCAGGCCTACACTTCCAGGAGGTATGTTCTTCCCTCTTCCATACCTCACAGTTTTCGATATAAGAAGAAATATTGCTAAGCTCCAGACTGTTGAAATTCTATGAAACCCTTAGATATTACGAGATCCATTGAAGAATTAAAGGGTTTTTGAGGATCGGTACCAATCAGCATAAACAGCCGGCATCGGTATACAAATAAGAAGGGCGATGTTATTTTGGACAAGATTCGCTTAGAGTGCGAGGAAAACGTCCGTTGATTCCAAGTTGGCCACCACTCGCTGCACGTCTTGGTCGGAAAAGATTCCGCATATGATAGGCTACATTACTGCGAACGCCTGACAGAATGATATTTTACTGTTATTTTAAATTAAATTTCATCGGACGGACAGATTCGAATCTTTTATATTTACTTGTCGACGAGCAGAATGGACAAATTCGAATTTATTTTATTTATTCAACTAAATGGTCTCAAGATTCGAACCTAGTACGCATTTCTTGGACAACAGAATTTCGTCAGTGTCCCTAGATTACAACACAACTCACTGTCCTCCTCGGATACACCGACCCATCTTTCTATAAATTTAATTACTTCGTTGATTGGCGCTTGATGGTAAATGCCTTGGGGTAAGATCGAGAAATATTTCTACTCCCTTGGTTATAATAGCCAAGCATGCTATGAGCGTTGACCGCTGAGGTGGCTGATGTGGGGCCCATTTAATCCATTCGATTTGTCACACAATTAGCAGCCCAGCACATAAACTAAACTAAATTTAAACTCATGTTCCCATGCTGCGCAAGATTGGACATGCATTGTCACACTCATTGTTATTGAAACTGTGATCGATAAGTATGAATTTCAAATATGAATCTTTAATCTCTTGCCCAATCCATTGAAAGAAGCAACAGGAGGATTTCTTTGACTGAATCAAACATCAGAGCCATAATTGCGGGATATGCACAAAATGCGTTTGTTGAAAAGGATTTAGAAACTTTCAATCCACTGTAATTGGCAGGTGTAAAGCCATATTCCGCACTCTTTGCCAGCATCATCCCTGCCTGTGCCAAAATGGATCTTTGGAATGGGGTTTGGACATCTATCATAGGATAAAGGAAAGAGGAATTTTGTTAGATGTTTCAGCTGCAACTGCCCTATTAGAGATGTATCCAAAATGTGGAAGCATATAGAAGGCACGTGAACTGTTTGTATAATGATTCCGAGAAATGTGTTCTCCTGGAATGCCTTGATTGTAGGATATTCAAAAAATGGATTTGTTGAAAAGGCTTTAGAAGCTTTCAAGAAACTGCAATTGCCGCAGCCTGTGCCAAATGGGAGCTTTGGAACAAGGTATGAACATCCATCAAAGGAGGAATTTCATCGGATGTCGTAGTTGCAACCGCTCTGGTAGAAATGTATGCAAAATGTCGAAGGATAGACAATGCACGCCAACTACTTGACAATGTGCCTCAAAGAAACTTGGTCTCATGGAATGCCATGATTGCAGGATATGAACAAAATGGGTTTGGTGGCAAAGATTTAGAAACCCGCAAAGCAAATGAAATTGGTACTTGTAAAGCCAACATTCCTCTCGCCTGTTCCAAAATAGGAGCTTTGGAACATGGTATGGACACCCATCAAAGCATAATGGAATGGGGAGATTTAATGCTCTCAAAATGTTTGAATTAATGAAGCACTTTGCAGCATATCCTAACATTATAATTTTTGTTTTGTATTTGTGTTCTATGTGCATGCAATCATTCAAGTTTAGTGGATGACAGTTATACAAACTTCAATTGCACGAGTTGCCCTTATTGCATTACACTTACAATTGATCATTGTGTGTATGGTTGAGCTTTTTGCTTGTATTGAGTATCTTGAGGACACCCTAAACTTTATCATTAAGACACCAATTAAAAATATGGTAGTTGAATGGATGTATTTTCTTGGTGCTTGGCAATGGAGATCACATATGGATAAAGGTTTAGGAGTATTTACAGTGATTATGCTCTTTTATTTGGATCTTAAAAATGTTGTAACCTATGTTCTTCACTCAAGCATCTATGTAGATGTGGGTAGGTGGTGTGAGGTTCAAATGGTAAGGAGATTGATAAATGATAAACGAATCAAAAAGATCATTGGATGTAGTTGGATTGAAGGCCATAAAATGGTGTGTTCCTTTTCTATAGGGGATAGATTGCATCCCCACACATAGGAGATCTATGCAAAATTGGAGAGATTGTCTTGGAAGATGAAGGCAATGAGGTATTCCCTATATTATAAATATTTATACAGTGATGTGGAAAGGGAAGAAAAACAATTATTACTCTACCATTATAGTGAAAATTTGGGAATTGATTTTGGTTCATTAGGTACACCCCTACAACAACTATTGTAGTTGTTATAAACCTTCGATATCTATTGATTATCACACTATAATGAAATTTATTTCCAAGATTGTTGCAAGAGAGATTGTTGTGAGAGATGCCAACTATTTCCATCTATAGTGTAGGAAAATGCATACCCTTGCATTTTCACACTTGTTTGGGTTTGTCTTGCTTTGTAAACCTAATAAATTATATCTTTTTATGGCTAATCCTGGCAAACATCAAAGGGTAAATGATAATTTAATAATTTTGGGTTGTGTGTCCTTGATTTCTCGATTGGGACTAAAACACCACCTAGGGCGTATTTGTCCTCCAAAATTCTTGGGACCCTCTTTTTAAAAGCATCTTAAAAGACACCCTTTTTGGAGTCTATGCCATGAGTTTCAAGCCTCGGGACTAAGATGACACCTAGGGTTTCTTAGTCCCCCTTAAGTTATTTTTGAGATTTAATTTCAAATATTGACAAGATTTAGCCTCCTTTAATTAATAATTTCATATGTCGACTTGTTGTGGTGTAATTTCGAGATATTAAGCATGGATAATTATAAATACAAGGTTCTTTAACTCATTTTCACCTAAGCATTCATGAGATCACCTAAGACATCTGTGAAAGAATTCATAATAGAAAATTTGAGTTCACAACAATATTCAAGAGCAATTCATCAAATATTTGGAGCCATCATCAAGATTCAAGCATCATGTCAAAGATATTCTTGCATCATGTGTGTTTTTGAGCTAGCATTTGTGATGTGGGGTTTTGATTGAAGCAAACAATTCAAGTCAAGATCTATCAAGCAATCCAAGATCTACATTCAAGCTAGCAACTTCACACAAGTTTTCAGATTTTATAACAAGGGTTTGGTGAGTTGCAACATAGCACAACTTGTTCACTCATCATTTCCTTTCATTATTCCATTTCATTCCAAGTTTTAATTACCAACAAGGGGTTTGACAAAGGAAAACCCTCATTTATTAACAATCAACAAGTTTTTCCTCTCTTGTATGTTTGTGGTTGCAGATTTAGGTTGAAGACTTGAAGATCATTTGAAGTGAAAATTTGTAAAGTTGCAAAGCTACATTGCAAAGTTGTCATCTTCATAGAAAGTCATCTATAGGTTAGATCTGGAAGCTTCAGGACCCGAGATTTGAGAAGAAGGAAGTGTAGACCTTGGACCTTAGGATCACATTTTGAAATTGCAGAAATTCAAATCGAAACTAAGAAGATAGTAAGGGTATCTTAGTCCTCCTACAGGTATTTTGCAAAGATTCTTTTAGATTATGTTTTGACATTCTAAAATTTGGTGTTTTCCTCAAAAAATATTAGCGGGACTAACAAGATAGTAAGGGCATCTTAGTCCTCCCTAGCATATTTTGATAGCATTTTTTCATTTTCAGAGTCCTCACATTTCCAAACTTCCCAAGTACACACATCCTAACTTGTTACTTAATTTTGTCATTTGCATTCATTATTTGGCTTGCATTGCTAGGTTTTGTGAGTTAAATATCAAGTTGTCTTTTCCAATCTTTTGCTTGGTGGTGAACCCTTTGAAGCCTAAGGAACCTTCCTCAGTCACCCTTGTTGAGAATTGACTCACCCTTGTGTTGATAGTTAATCCAATTTGGCATCCTAGGTTTCCTTGAATTAACCATCCCCCAGTAATAAAAAGAAAAAATCAAGGATTGGGGACTCCTTTCTTGCATTGTGAGCCCCTTTTCCCCACATTTTTTCCCAATAGTTCACCATCATTTTAAACAGGTAGAATATTCATGTGGATATTATTGATTATGTTAAATGAAGTGATCTGAAAATAGCCTCCTACTATAATAATGTTCACCATGTCACACCTACACTAATAATGGTGGAATAATGTTGTATTTTAAATTCATAGAAATAAAAAAATTGGTTTTGTTTTTGTTTTAAGTATTTGACAATCTAGAATTTCATGTTGGCTTTGTAAAATTAGATGCAGAGAGTCTATATACATAATTGGGGTATCTATTAAAGACTCTGATAAAATGGAGATTTAATTTAATTATTTAAATTAATCTACAAAATTTGGAGGAGGTGGAGAAAGAGGAAACCAAAAGGTGAGGAACACTTCAATTAAATTTAAAGATGTTTTACTAACTATAATAAATGATAGAGGAGGTCTCACAATTACCATTGTCTATTTTGTATAGTTCTTTTGTTTGGACTAATTGTAGGAATGAGACATAACAAATCAATTTAATGGGATATCAAGTGCATAATACATGGGCATGTAATTGTCTGACTCACTAACTAGGAGCATCTACACATACATGATAGTGTCTAAAGGTTATATGATTATCTTCTTAGTTACTTGGAACAATATAAAAATTGATCACCTTGTACATAATCACCCATCTACCTATTATCGTAGGATACAATGATTGTACAATCTTTGAATGTTGGTCATCTTCCATAAAAAAATCAATACAGTAGATATCTTCTACCTTAGTGGCAGCCTCTAGATTCTATTTTGACAGTATTTGGACAACCCATTATCACCATTATGGTGTAGCTAGGATTTTGATTCAAAATGTGATTAAACTTAAACATAGTGTATTTTCTGAAGAACCTTTCAATGTTGAAGATTTTGTCCTTATGTAGGCAATAACTATTTACATATAGGACAACCCTCCTTGATTGCCATTTTTTATGACACAATTTCTTCCTTTTAAAACTATCACTATATCTCTATTCAAGCTTGACTGTAAGGATAGGGTATGGTATCAGTCAATCTAATCATCTCCCCATGCTCATATATTCTCTATATCTTTAGTGCACCAAAATATTCCTGTGATACATGAGGACAAGACCTACGCCTCTTGTTGGGGGCATCATCAACCAACTCCTACTCCTCTAGATCTCCTAGTGTTTTTGTTAGTTGATCTTCCTCCTTATCATCTCTAAAGGGCCCACTGTGATCCTCCTCATCCTTCTCCTTGTGGTCAATGTGAGACCATGGCCATGGCCTTGAGTTGCTAGTACAATAATCTATAAAAAAAATATAGGATTTGGATGTGCATTGCACCACCACCTAGTATATGAGATGTTTGACCCCACATCATTTGGATCAAACATAGGATGCAATCTCACTCCTCATTATTATTGTCACTCAATGGGATTTTCATGATATTCAAATGACCTATTTCTTGTGGTCAAGCACCATTGTGAGTTTATTTGGGATAGGTCAGTCGAGGGATGGGAATGCTCTAAGGCTGACTAAACTATCTAGGCACTCGATCATAGTAGAATGACATAACAATATACTCATATCAACCAAAAAATAAATCATTATGTTGTATTGTAGAACTCTACTATGATATGCTTATCTAGGCCTATAGTATCCTTTAAGGTCTCTAGATCATGTCTATAGAAACCAATTGATCAAATGTAATGTGCCAATATAATAATACACCATGTTGCAACTGTCTCTTCAATGGGTAAGAGTAAGCTTAGAGATATTTCCATGTACCTCTATTGGATATCCCATGGACTGCATGCAAGTGATGTGCTTGAATTCCTAAACCTAGAGAAGGAGCATGCATGCCATCAATCTCTATGTCTCATAATGTACATACTAACCAAAATCATATTATATGTGCACTAGTATTCTTTTCCCTCAACTAAACATGGTATGCCACTCCTCCATTTCTAATATAGTATATATAAGGTCCCTATGTAGGTATGTTCCTCATCCATCTAGTTCAACTACCAAATCTATTGTTATGATCATGATACTTTGAATGATGGGGATGTCCACATCTCCATAAAGAAGCCATCATAGTTGTCTTCACCCTATTCTATCCTCTAACATATATCATTTCATATAATATAACTTGTTGGCTAGGATATCATCTGATTTCCTCCCCTCCTCATGGCTTATGGTCTTACTCTAGATGGGTAACTATATAATATAATATACATACTTAAGTGTCACTATCATCTCTCCCATTAGAAGATGGAAGGTAGTGGTGTTTGTGTCTAATCACTCCCTGAGTTCCATCAACATTGTGTCATAGAAGGGTGAGTGCAAGATCATGGGGATCCAAAAAGTGGAGATATGAAAAAAAAGTGGTTGACAAATTTATTTAATCTAAATTTAATGAAACATGAAATGTAGATAAAATAGGGGAGGGGATACCTTCCTATTCTATCTAGGTCATTCAAATATGTCCTAAGAACCCTAATTGGATTGACTATTAACCTCTCAAGGTGATTCAATTTACAATTAGGAGGACTTAGGAGGGGGTTCTTTTCAGCCTTAAGGGGTTCACCACTAGACAAATGCTTGGAAAAGACAATGTTCAAAAACACAATGTGATACACAAAATAACCTAAAATAAGCTAAATGAAAGATGCAAATATTAAAAATATGTAATTCCAAGTTAGGGTACGTGTTCTTGGGAAGTTTGGAGATGCAATGAGGATTCTAGAAATGCATAGAAGCTATCAAAATATGGCTTGGAGGACTAAGATGCCCAAGATGGTGTATTAGTCTTGTTGCTAGTTTATTTGGGCAAACACACAATCTTCAGATGTTGGACTTGGGTCTAAAGGAATATCTGAAAGATATCATTGGGAGGAATAATATGCCCAAGGTTGCACATTAGTCTCACTCTAAATTTTTGAAGTCTAAATTTGGTCGTGAGCTCTCAGGTCTACCCTTGCTTCCTTTCGGTTCTCAAGTTCTGAAATAGTCAGATCTGACCTATAGGTGAGTTTTTGTGACGATGACAACTTTGCAATGCAAATTTGAAAAATTTGAAAAATTTGCACTCCAAATGATCTTGAAGTCTTCAACCTAGATCTACAAACACAAATAGAAAATATGGGAAAAACATGTTGATTGTTAGTAAATGGGGGTTTTCCTTGGTCAAACCCCTTGCTGGTAATTAAACCTTGAAATGAAATACTTAAATGAAGGGAAATGGTGAATAAAAAACATGCAATACTACAACTCACCAAACCTTTGTAAAGGTTTCAAACTTGTGTGAAATGGTTGCAATGGATATGGATCTTGAAATGCTTGATAGTTCTTGAATTGCTTTCTTTCTTGAATCAAAACCCTACATCACAAATGTTAGCACAACAACACACATGATGCAAGAATAACCTTTGACATGATGTTTAAATCTTGATGATGGCTCCACATGCTTGATGATTTGATCTTGAATTCACTTGATCTCATAAATTTTCCTTAGGAATGCTTAGATATCTTGCTAGCCTGTTAGGGGAAAATGAGAGAAGGGACTTTGTATTTATACTTATCTATTCTTAATATCTCAAAATTGCATCACACCAAGCCAACTATGAAATCATTAAATGAAGGAGGTTAAATCCTACTAGAATTTGAAATTATATCCCAAAAATGACTCAAGGAGGACTAAGATGCCCAAGGTGGCATCTTAGTCCCAAGTGATGAAACTTGGGGCACAGACACCGAAAGGGGACCAATTAAGATACCTCAAAATTAAGGTCCCGGGACCTCGGAGGGACAAAGAAGCCATCGGTGGTGTTTTAGTGCTGACCATAAATTAGGGACACACCAATCAAAGTCATTAGGAGATCATTTATGCATTGGAGAATGTCAGGATTATCTAGAAAAAGATGTCATTCATAGGGCTTGTGGACACAAAATAGAATCAATGAAGCCATAAAGAAGGATAAATAGAGCAAGGTAGGCCCAAAGAAGTGTGAAAATGCAAGAGTATGCATTTTACTACACTACATTTATCCTCCACTTTAGTGAGAGGATGAACTTGCTTCAAACTTAGACTAAAGTAGCCAACCACATAATCAAGAGGGATTTAAATGTACAAATGTTAGTAATATAGGATGACAATGATCAAGAGGGTGGCCAAGCCCTCGGGATCAAGATCCTATGGTGAACCAACATAGGCACAAAGTAATATGCTTATGGATGATATATGAAGCCAAAATCAAATAAAAAACATACACCATCAAAGACAAGAAAAAGGAAAAAGGAAAATATCTGCAACAAATCAAGCTTCAACTAGTCATCCAACATGGTGGACTGAGTCTAGGCTTGAAGAGGGTTTAGAAATGGAACATGCTATCGACTATGCAGAAAAAACTCATGCTCACGAGGGCTAGTGGGAACTAGTTATCCACTAGGTGAGCCCTAGGGGGACCATATCAAAGCCATACCTCCATGACTTTAATAAGGTACAAAAAGGAAAATGAAGGCTCACACAAGCTAGTGAAGCTAGTTATTCACTAGGTGAGGCCCAGGGGGTCCATGAATTTAATAAATAGAAAAGGAAAAATGCGTGCAACAAGAAAGAGAGATGTTCGAAGGGATTTTTCTTAGTTCATGCAAGGTCTTACTCTTAGGGGACATCATTCCTAATGTCTCTAAGAGAGTACCAATCAAAGGATAAAAGATTCACCACTTAGGGGATGTAATGCATCACACCACCACTAAGGAGAATATAATATGCTAAGATAGATCACACTCTTGAAGGATATTACTCCTAATGTCACCACAAAGAGGAAAACACACCGTATGAAGAAAGAAAATCACATCCAGGAACATGTAAAAACAAATGAAAATGAAATCATGTAAAAATGATGCCAATGATTGCCCCCACTTTAAAGAGATTTCTAAAACCATACTATGAGTAATTACTTTAAAGTAGACAAACATGGAAAAGAAAATGGAAAAGAGGGTTGCCCCCCATAAACATATAAGGGAACTATGGATTTGGGGTCATTATCTTTCTTTGTTGCAATGATATTAGCAAGCTCAAAACTATCATCATTCCCCAAATACACAAAAAACTGGAAGAATGACACAAAGAGAGAAAAAAGAAAAAAAATCCTTTTGGGTCAACATGGAAGAGACATACAATGTCTCGACGCCTTGTGTCATCCCCAAAAGTAAAACACAAGACAAAAGTGAAAAGAATAATGAAAAGAGAAAATCTTATGACACATAGAAGAATGAAGGTACAAATAGAGGAATGTATAAAGAGAGAGAAACATAAAAAAAAACATCATGGGGGGTCACAATATGCACATACAAGCGAAAGTAAAAATAAATTTAAGGGTAAGTGTAAGAAGTTAGGTCCACATTCAGGGGAAGTGTCATTTTTCAGATTTAAAACAAATACCTATTCATTTTTTAGAATATGCACCCATTTTGAAGTGGGTACTTGTTTCAAAAGGTTTAGAACTCACAAGAGATCTTTTTAATTTGGATTTACACTAAAAAATGGCATGGTAACCCAACACTTAGGCTTAGACTTGTAAGTACAAGGTCATGACAATTTTAGGAGAAAAAAACTAACTTTGGCAATATAGCTAATGGGTTTCTTTTAAATTGTTTTATGAAATTAAAACCCATTATATAAGACAATGCCTATTTTTCAAATATGATTTTTTTTTTTTATGATTTAATTATTTTTTCTATTGTTTAATTAATTTATGAGGAAACAGGTCCATAAAATTGAAATGTCAGGTTTTCGTATTTTTTAATATATTTTAATTTGTTAATTTTATTGTTAAATTTTTATTATGGTATCAATCTATAAACAATTCTTTACACAATAAAATTAAATTAAATTAAAAAACTGATAAGTTTAGTTTAAGTTATAGTGTCTGTACATGAGGGTTTTAAAAACTAGAAATTAAGGCCAATAAATAAATTAATAAATAAATAAAATATTATGAGAAAAAATTATGAAATAATATCCCCATTAGTCTTCATTATAATATACATATTTCCCCAAAATTAATTAGAAAAATACTTTTATTTATGTCAAATTATGGTGTTTGTAAACGTGCAGGGTATGGTCCTAAAAAATTGACTTTTTAAAAGTGGTTTTTATAAATACGAATTAAAAATTATTTTGTATCATCTAGGTATTAGAAAAAATTACATATTTGAAAACTAGACTCAAAGTACTAAATTTCATATTACTGAACTTTTTTAAGACTCAATGGGTAAGTGCTTCAAATTTTAAGTCCAACTATGACAAATTTTAAAAACTAGGAAAAACACTTCAACTTTTTGAACATTTTGTGGACCCAACTTCTTCCACCTACCCAAAAGAAAAAGAACTAGTATGAAATAGGTGAGTCAACCTAAAGTAGGTTATTCGCCTCCCAATCTCAATCTACATAACCAAAAGCTAGATAACAAACCAAAGGGACAACAACAAATGCCTAACTAGGACAAGGCCATCTACTTCTTGTCCCGACTAAGTGCAAGACAAGAATTGGTTGAGATAGCTAATGAGAAGGGTCATGTAATATTGAGAATGTCAAGATTCTACAACTATTACATGGTAAGGGGTAGAAAAGGGAGAAACTTTAATGGATAATCTCTATGAGATCAAATTTTGGAAGTATTCCCCTAAAAGTGTGACATTCATTGGTTGTATGCCCAAACATTCTATGGTATTTGTAGTGAATATTTGTGTATTTGATTTTAGTAAATTATGATTTTCTCTAATAGGTGGTAATGTTAAGCGCCCTTGTTGTAAAAGGATATGTAATTCTCTTTCGATGGGAGACATAAGATATGAAAATTGCAATTGTTTAAGCTTATAAGGTCATTTCTTTTGATTTCTATATGTTGGAGGATCCAAGGCAAGGATGTCAATTGTATTAGGCATGTTAGGGACTAGGTCACTCATAGAGGGAGGATCTAAATAAGTCATGCCATTGCTTGATTGTTCTTTTGGATGATGTAACTTAAATCAAGGATAGAATCAAAGATCACTATACCTTAACCATGAATCTTTAGGTATTCTCTAGGTATTTTTATATTGTGAGGGGGATCTTGATATCCTAAACCTTTTGTGTTTTTAGTAGTTGGAACTTGCTCTAGGTGTTGATGAATTTAATGTTCGCATCTTGTGTCACATCCTTATTTTCTCAATATTGTGAATCCTTTGCCATATTTTTCTTCGAGATTGATTGGAGTGTTTGTTTCTTGGTTATCATAGAATGGTTGAGTGTTTTCTAGGTTAGAGGAACTAGGTTCACCTATTCTAGGGAACTTCGGGTCAAATTTTTCTTTAGTTTTAGGATGTAAACAACCAAAAATCTCAAGAGGTGGTATTGTAGGGGGATTTGGTTGTTTCATGGATGGATAGAAGGATGCATTATCTTCAAGGTTATCAAGACAATTGTTTAGGAAATTATTCATGTTGTGATCATCTCCTCCAATGATGTCAACATCATGAGGATGACATGCATTAGGAGGTGAGTGAGCATGAGTGAGTTCAACATCATTAGGGTCATTACCAAAGGCGCACTTTGAGACATCTACTAAGGATTTCATGGAAATCCACAACTTTTCAAAGAACATATCCATAATGCAAGATTAAGCAAATGCACTTGAAAAATAGAGAAACTATGATAACAACAATTCTGAAACCGAAATAGAAAATTGAAAGAAACCCACAAAAACAAAGAAAATAAATTTAAGACCCTAAAAACTAGAGATTCAAAGTCAATAGGACTAAGACACTAGTAAGGGTTTTTTAATCCTCCTAGTGATATTTTGAAGTTCCAAAGGCTGAAATAGACAACAAACAGTAGAGAAAGGATTATGAGTAGAAAAAACCTAAGAGGGACTAAGACTCTAGGAAGGGCGTCTTAGTCCTAACAGAGGTGTTTCTAAAAAAAACAACAAAGTCTGGCTTGATAAAAAATTTATACTCATAGAAAATGGTGCCAATGAATGCAAAGAAAAGAATGACTAAGAAGATTTGGATGCAAGATTTACAATGCAATTTTTTAATTTTGAATGCAATAGCAATGTGTCTAAACACAATTAAGAGAATGAACAATAGACTTTTCATATTTTTAATGAAATGAAATGATGCAAGAAAGTAAAAATGCAACCTATATACACTTTCAATAATGCAAAAATAGGAAACCCTAAGTGCACTTTCACTAATGCAAACTGCTAGAAACCTGAGATACAAAATGAAAAGAATGTAATCTAGATCCAGGACTCTAAAGGACTCCAAATCAGAAAAAGGAAGAATGCTCAGAGAAGTTAGGTTCACCAAAATGAACCGTAGAAAAAATAGGGGAGGGGATGTGTTGGTTTTTAAAATAAAAATCTAGCTAGACTTTGAAACTCTCTAAGAGGTAGCCAACCTCTATTTTAAAGAACAACAAAGGCTATTGGCCAACTGACAAGATTCAGTCAAAGACTGACATCTCCTACACTTCTGGCTCTGCAGGACCAAGGTGGGTAAACCTACACAATGTTTAAAAACTTAAATCACTGATATACTGACATTGCTTTTTATAGTAGATAATTCCCAATGAAAACACATTAAGGGAAGCATTGACAACTTTAAATTTGGCTAAATTCTTAGCAACTCAACCCTCTCTCAGCCATTGGAAAGCAGAACACACAACCAACTAAACAGTAATATTAAAAAAAAAAAATTTTAATTAATTTTGTTTCTGAGATGCACCAACAAAAAAATAGATCAGTACTAGTGTTGGGCCATGGAATCAAACACATAAAACTAATTCTCCAGCAAACAGTCTTCAACTAGTGTATTTAATTTGCTAATGCTTTGCATTAACTGTTAGTGTCTTGCACGAACAATCCTTCTTTTGATATCAATCAAATTCTTCTTATTAAATCCCTTTGCACACCTGAAATCACAATAACCTACTCACAGTATTTTAACCATTTCTTTGAAACAAAATAGTGAACAAACAAAACAATCTCATGAAACATGAGATGATAAATTCCAAGAAACTTTGTATTATTCAATTTACATGACTAAAAGTGCACAAATGTGGACACAATCTGATGACATTCATGAATGTGGAAGCACTTCATGATGTTAATTGCATAAAATGGTTGTATTTACTCTTGAATTCATAAAATTACAGCTTATAGACTCAAACAATGACTCAGAAAATACAAATCTCTATCTACCCAGCCCAATACAAAAACTCAGAACCTTTCACAATGAGAGAATAAAAGAAGATATAGAAGAATGGAGGAAATAGAAGAAGCCCTAAATTCAATCTGTTGCAGACACATGGCAGCTCCATTCTCGTTGATCAATCAAAAAGAATATCTTCTCCTCTACAGCAACAAACATATTCCCTCAAAAACAACATCAGCTCATCATTGCTCAGCAACAAAAAAATTCCCATGTGGAGATACTCATCATTTTATACAGCTGCTCTAAAAACCTCTTTCCCATGCACATCTATTTTTTTCCTTTGCTCTTTACTTGCCGCAGCAATACTTTGAAATATTTCCCCACTTTATAATGTTGTAGCTTTATTCTTCTTCCATATATTAAAGTTTAATAACTTTAATATTTCTGCTCTTTAATACTGCTGCATATAAAAACCTAGAACATATACTTGTTTATAAAATGAATAAATTCACTTTATAAAATACCACCAGTGAATATTTAATTCACTCTCCATTTACTTGGGAAAAAAACAAAAATTTACCCCTAGGCATGCTTTACCATTTAAGTTTTTGGCATTGGGCCCACCCCATTTTAATCACAATCAATAATTTTGTGAGATTCGTGAGGTCCGCAAGGTCCACAAGGTCCACGAGGTTAGGGAGATTGCATTCTCGCCAACCTCACACCTTTTTTATAACATTGCCAATAATCCCGCGAGGTCAGTGAGGTTATGAGGCTACAAGGTTGCAAGGTTGCGATGTTGTGAGGCTGTGAGGTCAGCCCTAAATTCATTTTTTGGGACTCTTGCAAAATGGTCAAAATAGGCAAGGTTGCTTCAGGAATCAATCTTGGAAACTGGTCAAATGACCTCATGAAACCATAAAAAATTGCAAGCATATAGATGTTTGACCCAAAAGTATAGGGCAAAAGATGGATCAGAGAAACAGATCACGAGGAACCAAATATTAACCCGCCAATTCAACCAGTTGAACTTTTCTGAACCAAAACAAGCTGACTCAACTACTCATTTGCAATAATAGCAAATCAACCCCTAGCAAGTTTCCATCAGACATAGTGAAACATTTAGATACCCTGAGCATGTTTGCAAAAGAAATTTTCTTGAAACATCACTGATCGAAAGTTATTGACGGTCGAAGTTGTCCTCACAGAAAAGCTGTCAGGAATGGAGCTGCAAAATAGAACAATCTGCATTTGGTTTCGATCTGCTAAAAATAGCAAATCAGATCATGGGGTTCTACAAATTGACATATAAGATCATTTAGGTATGGGGAATATGGAACAACATTCATTCTGACATGTCAGTGAACTGGTTGTGAAAACCAAGCTCAAACAGGAAGCAACTTTGTAAAACAAACAATCTGCAAACAACAAAACATTGCAAAAACTTTCGAGCTTCAGTTTTTGAAACCCTGTCAGAACGTATCATGGGAAGTTGAAAATTGACACACACGCTCATCTATGTCAATCAAATACATCAAGAAATGGGTTTTTCTTGGAAAACAACATGCCTCAAGTTCTGATTCTCCAAAGTGGATCATTCAAACTGATTCTTCAGGTACACTTCTGAAAGTGCAAAAGCAAAATTTCCAAAATAGGCATCTCAAATGTGGAAAATTTTAGAGTGCCATCAGTGACTCCAACTGGGGATGTATGCCCCCTATGGGCATAGCAAGATTCCAGATCTCTAGAGAGTAGACCAAATGCTGAGTCCAATAGGTTTCTTCAAACTAGTCCCCTATTCAACTTTCATTTTTTGATTTCATTTGATGACCCTAGGCCACCAAATGAAAAATGGATATCAACATTTACCTCTGTCAAATACAACTCTATTAAAAGAACTGATCTCCCTCAAGTCATGCTTGCATTTTCCAAACCATAACAATGCTGGTGACTATATCTTTACAAATAAAAATACCAAACTGTCCTTATGCAAGTAAAAACTTGTTCCCTTTTCAACTGTATCATTAAGTGGCAACCAAAACATATACGCCACATCACTGTCCATCATTTCATTTTCTGATTTTATATTAGGAAGCAACACTTGAAACTGGTGCTCAAGATCACATGAAAGCATGGTCTTATCACACTCATCAAACCCTTCAGAATGATCAAGTTCGAAGGAGACATCATCGCTGAAAAGCAACATTTAATCATCTTGTGTGTTGACCAAAAAATTCTCATACATCTATATCTCCTCCAACTGGTATACATCATAGGACAGATTGTCATCACCCAAACACCATAGCCCAAACACATTATCATGTGTTTCAAGATTCTGAAAATCAGATTTGTCAATACTAAAAATGTTTTTATCTTCATTCAACTCATGACGGTCATCAAAAACATCAACCTCGAATACATGAGCAGTGTTCTCTATCTCAGGTTCGTACATGTTATCATTTTCATTCTTCAAACCATCATGCAATTCCATATAGGATGCTTTAGACACATATTCAAACCATTCAATTTGACCCTAAATCAATGTCTTCACATTGATTCTTCACAAGATGCTCAATGCTATCATTTTAAGGAGTAATAAGGTCAGAAAAGAAACTTCCATGTTCACTTTCACCTGATAAGCACATTGACCCATGTACAAGAGACTTACTGTTATTAGAAAATTGCTCATTAGCAATGAAATTAACACCTTCATTCTTTGTTTCAACAATGCATTCCTTATTCAAAGGAAACACATCCATTTTCAAACCATAAAGACAAGAGAAATCATCAAAGCAGGACCCATATTCAATCTCATACGGAATGACATCACACCCATTACTATCTGCATCATGTGGCTTCTCTACACATTGATCAAGAGATCTTACATTTTCAATACAATCCGACAATCCACCAAATTGTTTTTCATTACCTATGGATAAGAATGCTGATTCTAGGTCCATGTGATTGTCACTATGCATAACTTGATTATTCAAAACTGAATTCCTTCCATTATCACTGTGCACATTATCATCATTCTTATGTACCACTGACATTTCCATTTCTGTTTCATACAAGCAGTCATGAACAACAAAGATATAAATAAGTACTTCAACATTTTCATCACTTTCAACAGTACTATGCTCATGATCAGCAAATTGAACACATATATGTTCATCCTCAGATTCTTCATCATTAACAGAATCAACAGGCTTCATTGGTGTCAAACTTGAACTACATTCCAAGTCTATTTTGTGTGTAATATGATTATTCACTGGTGAATAAATGACTTCATCAGTGTCCATATCACTATATTCTTTGTGTGAAGAACATACCTCTGAATCATTCTCATAAGAACTTTCATAATCATTAGGAGAACAATCAATCTGGCTGTCATCAACATCCTCATCACAAGATGACTTATCACTATACATACCATGCTCAGATTCTTCAGAGTGAGCGCTTGCAATTTCATCTTCAATGTCTTGTTCACTAACTTGAGAAAGAGTGTCATCATAAATTGTATCATCTTCACTGACTGAAACATGACATGGGATGATATCTTTCATCTCTTCTATTCCTTCATCATTCAAGGTATTGCAAGAAAAAATTTCATGCATATTTATTTGTTCATCGTACCATGCATCTTCCTCTTCATCACTCTTGCAAGGATTTGCATGTGTGCTGATTTTCTGCTGATTACAATTAATATCCTCATTCATACAACAGATATCTTCATATTCTGACACACTCTTTTCATTCTTGTGTATCATGTTCTGAATTTCTTGAAACAAACAGCTACTACCTTCATTTTGAGACACTACATTTTGATGATGTTTAACATGAAGTTCATTAGGATCTGTAGATCGTGATGATGGAGGAATTGGAGCAGTAACATCACTACCTTCTTGACAAGCACTTTTATTAACTGATCCATGAGTTCTATTTTCCTAAGGTGTGTTAGGATGACCAACACTCATAGCCCTACGTCCTTTCAACATTGAGTATCTCAAATTGTTCTCAATATCTATAGCCATCTGATATGCTTGGAGCAGGGTTGTAGGTTCTTTATCCCTCAACAGATAACTCATCTTTTTTTCAAATGCTCCTAGGTACACAACCAAACATTCAACATTGTTTGGCCTAATGTTCTTTGTGATCTCTCTAATGATCATTGAAAATCTAAGATTAAAAGATGCGACTAACTCATCTTTTCCTTTCTCCATATTCATAAACTTTTTCCTTATCAGAACAGGGTTAATCCTTTCTCCAAACTGTTCCATGAGCACTGCCTTGAGCTCTTCCCATGAATGAATAGAAGAGGCTGGTAAATAAGAGAACCATTCTCTTGCATCTACTTTGAAGGACTGAACAAATAATCTCATGATCACATCCTCGTGATCAATCTCATAATCATCCATCAAATTTCTAAACTCTTGCAAATGTTTATTTGCTGATTCAAACTTATCACCAATGAACCTTGGTAACTTATTTCTGACTTTAGCTGGAATGTCATTTGGGTAACCTCTAAAGTCACTGAAATTGATAGCTCTATACCTTCTAGTGCTGAAACCTTTTTGACAATCTGGCTGGGACTGATCACAAACCACAATTCCATCTCGAACTATGCCAGGACGTATATATTGAGGCATCTTGATATGCCCTTTTCAAATTTTACATATCAACTCTACAGTTGATCATTCATTTGCCCTATTTTTACCTTTCATAACAATCTTAGAAAACCATAATGCATGATTCAAATACATTTACACATAAGATATATTTAGTGGGCAAATTTAGAGAACATGCATACTTCTCCAACAAGATACATAGGCTGCAAATTACAACTTAGAAATATGCATGCTGAATATTACTGTTATTTCCCTCTTTTAAAGCTAATCACTCAATAGGGAACCAAATTTTTGCCTAAAATGTTCAAAAATGGTTTTCATATAGAAATTTCTTGAAAACCAAGAGTGAGGAATACCTAGAAACTTTGCAGCTACTGCAAGTTGTCTTCCTGACTGGTAATATTTGTAGATCTGGAACTTTCTTTAAATTTTCAATAGGTTCAATCAAACAGAGTCGCCACCTCTTTTCACAAAGGACTAAATTTCAATTAGTATGAGCTTATTTCATATGTAAACTTTCTTCTCTGAGTTCCTTTCCACTAGCAGAGCACCACAAATTACAAAACTGTTCAGGTTCATTGCAACAAATTCTTCTCCAGGGTTGAAATCCTTAAAGCTTGAACAAATTCTGAATGGCAAATAATTTGACTCTATGCAATAACTCTTAAGGCTAGATTTTGCAATAAGAATTTTCACAAATTCTCCCCAGCAGAGTTGCCATTCTGTTCGTGACTTGGATGGGAAAATAATTCAATAATTTGCAACCTCTAGTTACAAAAAATAATTCAAGACTTTAATGACTCTATAACAATGTCGTCTGCAACCAAAGCTTCTGAGTTCATCTCTAGCAAAGTCGCCATTCTGTTGGTGTTTAAAATAACAATCCAGCTAGACTTTGAAACTTTCTAACAGGTAGCCAACCTCTATTTTAAAGAACAATTAAGGCTAGCGGCCAACTGACAAGATTCAGTCAAAGACTGACATCTCCTACACTTCTGGCTCTGTAGGACCAAGGTGGGTAAACCTACACAATGTTTAAAAAATTAAATCACTGATATACTGACATTGCTTTTTATAGCAGATAATTCCCAATGAAAACATACTAAGGGAAGAATTGACAACTTTAAATTTGGCTAAATTCTCAGCAGCTCAACCCTCTCTCAACCATTGGAAAGCAAAACACACAACTAATTAAATAGTAATATTAAAAATTATTTTGCAATTAATTTTGTTTCTGAGATGCACCAACTGAAAAATAGATTAGTGCCAGTTCTGGGCCATGGAATCAAACACATAAAACTAATTCTCCAACAAATAGTCTTCAACCAGTGGATTTAATTTGCTAATTCTTTGCATTAATTGTTAGTGCCTTGCACCAACAATCCTTCTCTTAACATCAATCAAATTCTTCTTATTAAATCCCATTTGCACACCTGAAATCACAATCACCTGCTCAAAGTATTTTAACCATTTCTTTGAAACAGAACAGTGAACAAACAAAACAATCTCATGAAACATGAGATGATAAATTCAAAGACACTTTGTATTATTGAATTTACATGACTAAAAGTGCACAAATGTGGAGACAATCTGATGACATTCATGAATGTGGAAGCACTTCATGATGTTAATTGCATAAACTGGTTGTATTTACTCTTGAATTCATAAAATTACAGCTTATAGACTCAAACAATGACTCAAAAAATACAAATCTCTATCTACCCAGCCCAATACAAAAACTCAGAACCTTTCAAAATGAGAGAATAAAATAAGATATAGAAGAATGGAGGAAATAGAAGAAGCCCTAAATTCAATCCGTTGTAGACACATGGCAACTCCATTCCCATTGATCAATCAAAAAGAATATCTTCTCCTCTGCAGCAACAAACATATTCCCTCAAAAACAACATCAACTTATCATTGCTCAACAATAGAAAATATGCCCATGTGGAGATACTCATCATTTTATCCAGCTGCTCTAAAAACCTCTTTCCCATGCACATCTATTTTTTTCCTTTGCTCTTTACTTGATACAACAATACTTTGAAATATTTCCCCATTTTATAATGTTGTAGCTTTATTCTTCTTCCATATATTAAAGTTTAATAACTTTAATATTTCTGCTCTTTAATACTGTTGCATATAAAAACCCAACACATATACTTGTTTATAAAATGAATAAATTCACTTTATAAAATACCACCAGTGAATATTTAATTCACTCTCCATTTACTTGGGCAAAAAAAAAAAATTTACCCCTGGGCATGCTTTACCATTAAAATTTTTGGCATTGGGCCCACCCCATTTTAGTCACAAACAATAATTTTGCGAGGTCCGCGAGGTCAGCATGGTTGCATTCTCGCCAACCTCGCACCTTTTTTATAACATTTCCAATAATACTGTGAGGTTGTGAGGTTGCGAGGTTCTGAGGTTGCAAGGCTGCGAGGTCAGCCCTAAATTCATTTTTTGGCACTCTTGTAAAATGGTCAAAACAGGCCAGGTTGCTTCAGGAATCAATCTAGGAAACTGGTCAAACGACCTCATGAAACCATAAAAAATTGCAAGCATATAGTCGTTTGACCCAAAAGTATAGTGCAAAAGACAGATCAAGAGGAACCAGATATTAATCCGCCAATTCGCCCAATTGAACTTTTCTGAAACAATAGTTGTTCTGAACCAACACAAGCTGACTCAACTGCTCATTTGCAATAATAGCAAAAATCAACCCCTGGCAAGTTGCCATCAGACATAGTGAAACATTAAGATACCCCGAGCGCATGTACAAAAGGAATTTGCTTGAAACATCATTGATCAAAAGTTATTGATGGTCGAAGTTGGCCTCTCAGAAAAGCTATAAGGAATGCTATTGTAAAACAAAACAATCTGCATTTGGTTTCGATCTGCTAAAAATAGCAAATCAGATCATGGGGTTTTGCAAATTGACATCTGAGATCATTTAGGTATTAGGAATATGGAATAGCATTCATTTTGACATGTCAGTGAACTGGTTGTGAAAACCAAGCTCAAATAGGAAGCAACTTTGCAAAACAAACATTCTGCAAATAGCAGAATAGTGCAAAAACCTTGGACAGCTTCACATTTTGAAACCCTGTCAGAACGTATTATGGGAAGTTGAAAATTGACACACATGCTCATCTATGTCAATCAAATACGTCTGGAAATGGGTTTTGCTTAAAAAACAACATGTCTCAAGTTCTGATTCTCCAAAGTGGATCAGTCAAACTAATTCTTCAGGTGCACTTCTGAAAGTGCAAAAGCAAAATTTCCAAAATAGGCATCTCAAATGTGCAAAATTTGAGAGTGCCATCAGGATGCATTTCTATTCTATCTAGGTCATTCAAATATGTCTTAAGAACCCTAATTGGATTGAATATCAACCTCTCAAGGTGAGTCAATTCACAATTAAGAGACTTAGGTTGTGGTTCTTTTCAGCTTTAAGGGGTTCACCACCAAGTAAATTCTTGGAAAAGAAATGTTGGAAAACATAGTGTGATATGCAAAATAACCTAAAATGAGCTAAATGAAAGATGCAAATATTGAAAATATGCAACACCAAGTTAGGGTATGTGTAATTGGGAAGTTTGGAGATGCAATGAAGATTCTAGAAATGTAGAGAAGCTGTCAAAATATGCCTTGGAGGACTAAGATGCCCAAGATGGCATATTAGTCTTGCTACTATTTTTAGAGGCAAACACAAAATCTTTGGATGTCAGAACTGGATTTGAAGGAATCTCCAAAAGACATGGTTGGGAGGACTAATATGCCCAAGGTGACGTAGTTAGTCTTGCTCTAGATTTCTCAAAATTCTAAATGTGGTCTTGAGAACCCAGGTTTGCACTTGCTTCCTTTCAGATCTCAGGTTCTAAAACAACCAGATCTGACCTAGAGGTGAGTTTCCATGAAGATGACAACTTTGCAATGCAAATTTTCACTCCAAATGATCTTCAAGTCTTCAACCTAGATCTAAAAACACAAATAGAAAAAGATGGGGAAAACTTGTTGATTGTTAGTGAATGGGGGTTTTCCTTGGTCAAACCCCTTATTGGTAATTAAACCTTGAAATGAAATAAAGGGAAATGGTGAATGAATAACATGTAATGCTACAACTCACCAAACCATTGTAAAGGTTGAAAACTTGTGTGAAATGGCTGCAATGGATATGAATCTTGAAATGCTTGATAGATCTTGAATTTCTCGCTTGCTTGATTCAAAACCCTACATCACAAATGTTAGCACAACACACATGATGTGAGAATAGCCTTTGACATGATGCTTGAATCTTGATGATGGCTCCAAATGCTTGATTATTTTGTCTTGAATTCACTTGATCTCATAATTTTACCTTAGGAATGCTTAGATATCTTGCTAGCTTGTTAGGAGAAAATGAGAGGAGGAACCTTTTATTTATACTTATCTATGCTTAATATCCAAAAATTGTATCACACCAAGCCGACATATGAATTCATTAAATGAAGGAGGTTAAATACAACTAGAATTTGAAATTAAATCCCAAAAACGACTCAAGGAGGACTAAGACACCCTAGGTGGCATCTTGGTCCCAAGTGATGAAACTTGGGGCACAGACACCAAAAAGGGGCCCAGTAAAGATACCTCAAAATTAGGGTCTCAGGACCTCAGAGGGACAAAGAAATCCTAGGTGGCCTTTTAGTCCTAACCAGAAATCAAGGACACACCAATCAGAGTCATTAGGAGATCATTTATGCATTGGAGAATGTCGGGATTATCTAGAAAAGATGTCATTCATAGGGCTTGTGGACAAAAAATAGGACCAATTAAGCCATAAAGAAGGATAAATAAAGCAAGGCAGGCCCAAAGAAGTGTGAAAATGCAAGGGTATGCATTTTACTACACTACAAAATGAAAAGGGTTAATTGAAAAAATTGTCAACTTTCCAAAATTATAATATATTCCATATTTGGAATTAAATAGATAATTATTATTGATTTTCTACATACATTTTGACTAAAGTCCTGATTGATAGGTTGATAAAAAAATATCTATAATTCTTAAACAATTTCTCATTTTTTGAATCCAAAAAATGTGGAACATTCTATGCTTCCCATACTATAGGATAAAAAAATAAAAAATAAATTTCATAAATTTTTGACCGAGTTATGGTTGTCAGACAACAAAGTTTTAATATTTTCAAAAATTTTTAATAAAAATTCATAACTAATTATTTACTTGCACAAAAATTACAAAAAAATGTGGCACATGTGGGCATGTGTCTATTTATATTGAAATATTCAAAAAAATATAATTTTTTATTCTTGTACTTAGGTTGGTCAGAAATAAAACTATTTTTTATTTTTTCCTTGAAATTTAGTACTATTGTACATTGAAATTTCATATTTTCACCAAGTAGATTTACCTTTTTCCAAGAAAGGAATAGTATCTTAGAAACTACATTCAATTTACTACAAAAAAATTTGTTACATATTTTTAAAATTATTTCAAGAACTTATTTAAATTTTTATGTCAAGTTTCCTAACTCTATTTTTCTAAATTTTATCGCCACTTAAGGGCCTAGTTTGGAGCCCTGCGATTTTTCACTGACCTAGTATGTCATGGTGAGCATGATGTAGGTCTAGAGTAAGCCAATATCTCGTAAGTGACTACTCCTCTATGGAAATTAATGTGGCGTTGTCACACAAAAGTCTCTATAATTGACCCCCAAATGATCTTGCATACATGGTGGTACCTTTTAGTTAGGAAAGTACTCTCATTAGTTCATGCATCAAAATATAAATAAAAGTATAACTAACAATTAAAAATTTCTAAGGCATTGTGCTTGGTTAGGGGTGTTACAGTTGGAGTAGGGAACCCATGCAAGACTAGGGTGTCATTGCTCTAGTCAGGGGTGCCCTTATGGGTCTAGGGCACCAAACTTGGTTAGTGACATTGTATTTTCTGGGTATGTGCAGGATCATCATGGAAAAAATAGGCCCTGAACTAGCAATAAAAAGATAGAAAATCAGAGTTAGAAAAATTGATGTAAAAATTTGAATAAGTTATCTATATTATTTCAAAATAAGGTAAAAATAGAATCTGTAGCAAAATGAATATAGTTTCTAAACTACTAGACCTTTATTTAAAAAAAAAAATCTATTTGGTGAAAATTTGAAATTTCAATGCAATAGTATTTAAATTTCAGGGTAGAAATAAGAAGTAGGTGTCTGTCTGACCACCCTAACCACAATAAAATGATAATATTTTTATATAAGATTCTAGATATAAGTAGAGGACTCATGTCCCGATGTGATGCATTTTTTTTTATAAAAAATTTCCAAGTACATAATTAATTATGATTTTTTTTATTACAACTTTTAAAAAATATAAAAGCTCGTCTATCTAACCACCTTAACTTGGTGAAAAATTAATGAAATTCATTTTTTTTTTAAATCCTATAGTATGCAAAGCATAGAATGTGATGCATGTTTCAAATTCAAAAAATGTGATATTGTTTGAAATTTATAGATTTTTTTCAATCAGCTTATCAATCAAGACTTTATTTATAATTCTAATAAAAAATGAATAATAATTATTTATTTATTTCAAAGTAAAGAATAATTTATATTGGTGGAAAGCTGATAATATCCTCTAAAAACCCTTTTCGTTTCATCAATTTTGGGTTAAAAAAAAGTCGTCAAGCACATGGGCCATCATATGGCTTACATATTGCGACTTTTTGGCCCATCATGATCCTGCACATACCCTTCTTCAAAATCATTAAAAATACTATAAATTGATCTCCTAACTATGTGGGAAGTTAAAACATAGCTTACCTCTCATGTCAACACCCCTCATGTAATGCAATCTCTTAGGGTCTCCATGTGTGATATGGTTATTGTTGTGGAATTTTCACTCCTAGAAATTATTAGTCTAAGACAACAATTTTGTCAAACTGAAAAATTAAAAATGAATAGAAAAATGGTGAAAACATTATTACTTGTTGGAGTTGAGAAGATACAACACCACAGAAGCCCAAAAGATCTTTGCAAGCAAATAACCTGTTACAAGGAGAAACAAAGAGAAGCAACAAAGGAAATGCTCAAGAATGTGGAGCCATGAATTCACACAAAATGTAAAATGAATTAATGATACAAAAGATAGTTTTCAACTACATATAGATGAAAACCCTAAAAAAGAGAACCCTAGGCTTGCACAATAATAATTAATAAAAAAATTAATTATTATGTACCTAATGTTAGCTCAAGTGAAAAAGAGTTAAAAGGAAACTTTATGTAGTTAAACAAATATTGTTTAATTAATAAAGTAAATACCCAATTACTCTAACACCCCCCCTTAAGATAGACATAGGGAGAAGCTAAAACTTAGAAGAAGCTATTGAAAGCAAAAGCAATGGGTCCTGGCAACAAGGCCTAATCAGGTACCCATGTACAAAATCAATGCAAACTAAATAAAAAGGGGGTAAAGGAGAAAACCCAGTGGGAACAAAACTCCTCCCCAAAATAGAATGCAAGGAAGAAATGCAATGCACTAATGAAAGAAGGATAGGAGGTGGATAACATAATACCCCCCATAGATAGCTTCTATCATATAAGTACATGTACAATGATCTCCATAAGAGATATAGAAAGAGAGAAGAAGGCCCCCCCACAATGAAGAAACTCCTGTCACAATGGTAGATGCCTGATGTAGAATCCAAAAGGAGATCCTGAAGTGGCAAATGATATTCCTCCCCTTGGGAAGAAACGGATCCATGGACCTGTACCGAAGAAACCCTGTGAAGAAGGAAGAACCAATCTGTCTCAAGATGTGTGCCATGATAGGATGCTGAAGAGTCTCACTATTTGAATGGAAACAAATAATGTCAAATCCAGTCTGATGTGGAGAATACTGAATTGCAACCTCTGAATGCACAGATAATGGTGGGAAAATAGTGATAATCTGACTGTCAAGGTAGAGGAGATGAATGTCCTCAAAGCAATCCTCCAAATCTGTAATATAGGACTCAACAAAGAAGAAAGATATGTCTGCACATAAGAGTCCAAAGTAGCTATGTCTGAAAGATGTATGATTCCTTGCTATACTGAATCAAGAACAACAAGAGATGCTGATGAAGTCTCAGTCTAAAGAGTAGGAACTGTGAGACAAACCTCTGATCCATCGGAATATGTAAGGGTGTCTAAATACTCAAGCTCCTCTAAAGTATCATGATCAAATGGTGTATTCTCTCTCCAAGCAATGGGTATGAGACAATCTGAAGCAGGATCCTCTAGGAATGGTGATAGAATAGGGTCTTCATAGATCTCCCAAAGATGTGTCCAAAGTGGGTGAGGACAATCAATGTCTGATATAACCAACACAGTGTCATGATCAACACTAGACAATATAACTCCTGCAATGTGATTTTTAATAATATCTCATGCTAATCTGCCCTCTAAAGTTGCTAGTTCAGGCATGAGATCATATAAATAAGGCAAAATATTAAGCCACCTACAATGTGTAAGTATACCCTTTGCCCATGACTTATAATTATCCCGTTCCAGAAGAACAACTGAAGGGTGAGTAGAGAAACCCATGATAACTCTTCAAATGAAAAATAAACTGAGAAATCTGACCTTACAGGATTTAGATCAAATTAATATAACCCATCCCACGCAAACAAAACTCATGTAGGAGCCAGAATGACCAAGTAATTGAGCAAAGTGTAAAAACACACAAAGCTGAATAAAAAATACCTGGTAAACTAACTGGTAAAATATACTATAAATCTAGAAAGAGCACTATAACGCCTTTCCAATGTCTATTTGTTTGCACAAAATGGAGTTCGGACGCAAAAGATACGCCCCTTGGAGTGAAAAAACCAAGTTCTTACTTTGATTGGAAAAAAACATAGCAAAACTGCAAAATTAGGAAAAATTACCAGTACCATTGGAACAGCACCAGACCAGCTTTTCGATGATATCTCGTTTGCAAAAAACCAAGAAAAATTGCCCATTCTACGCCCAATTTAGCTCAAGCTGCTCCAGTGTAAAAAAAATATTTTTTGCAGTCCTCAAGGGCTAAAGTCTTCGGCCCCTGGTCACATAGACGACTAGGGGGCTGGCGGCTAGAGGCCCGCAGTCACCCATGTGACCGGCGGCAGGGGTTTGGAGGCTCGCAGGGGCTGGCGCGGCCGACTTAGGTCGGCAAGCCTGGTGGTGAGCTCGTGTCGGCGGGTTCAGTCCGGTGTCGGTGAAGTCGGCGGGGCGAGATCCTGTGTCGGCAGGTTCGGTGTCGGTGGAGTCGGTCGAGTGGTGTCCAGGGAGCCGAGGAGCTCGGTGGAGGTCGGTGGAGGTAGCCAACGGCGACCACAGCAGCTAGGCGGGGAGCAATGGCAGCGAGCGCGTGGAGCGGCGATCGAACGGGGGCGAAGCAGCGCTGACGGCGGCTCGGTGGTGACTGTTGGGCAAAGGAGCGGTGGCCGCTTGGCGGCTCGGCAGTGGCCGAAAAAATTGAACTAGCCGCTCAAAAATTATCAAGAAAACCTTTGTTTTTTTTAATTTTTTTAATATTTTTTTTGCGTTTTTTTTCTGAGGGGACCATACGGCCAAACCCTAAAAAAAATTTGCAACCCTGGATGACTGTGGCCAAAATCGACAATTTGATAGTTGTTTTAAGAGTTTTTGGGCGCTACGAATCCGATGGCACTATCTATTTAAGCCCAAAGTGAACCCAAAATTAGGAGTATGCTGAATCCACCCAAAAAAAAACTTAGAACCCTAGATTTGCTTCCAATGCAAAATCTCAAAACAAGAACAAGCAGCTGCAAATTTGAAGCTCTGATACCATGTTGGAGTTGAGAAGATACAACACCACAGAAGCCCAAAAGATCTTTGCAAGCAAATAACCTATTACAAGGAGAAACAAAGAGAAGCAACAAAGGAAATGCTCAAGAATGTGGAGCCATGAATTCACACAAAATGTCAAATGAATTAATGATACAAAAGATAGTTTTCAACTACATATAGATGAAAACCCTAAAAAGGAAAACCCTAGGCTTGCAAAATAATAATTAATAAAGTAATTAATTATTATGTACCTAGTGTTAGCTTAAGTGAAAAAGATTTAAAAGGAAACTTTACGTAATTAAACAAATATTGTTTAATTAATAAAGTAAATACCCAATTACTCTAACATTACCTATAGTAAAAATAGTTGGTAATATATCATTCATATCATATTACCTTCAAATATTCATAACTTGGGATTGTGAAGTTATGATTTGTATGTCATCTATTGTGTTGGAATCCTAGTTTTTCTCTAATTTGATTCAAATGGTTTTTGGTCCTTGGTGGTGTGTTTACATGACCTTACAAAAGGAATTTTCATCAAAAAATTAATCAATTCAATTTGGGGAGATCACCACCCTATTTCTACATTCATAAAGAAAGAACAAATAATGGGCATACATCTACCCTTCAATTTCATTCTCATTAAAGTTTTATACACACATTTATTTGTATCTGTAGGATGGTTTTTAATTTCTAACAGTTTGGTTTGGTAAGATGTTGTTCATAATGTTGTGGTTTATAGGTTTATATGCTAAGGGCTTCATTCTCTTTCTTGATAAATGTTCTACATCCTCTATAGTATCCTTTTTATGATATTATTTAATTTTTAGTACTTTAGCTTGCATATGCATGTAGTGTCATATGAAAGGAAAAACAACAGTGTGGAAATGCTTTCCTAACACTAAAACCATAGAGGAGAAGTGCAAAAAACAAACTTTTATACTTCTAAGATGAACAAACACAACATAACAGGAAATCAAAAAAACACATACACAAAGATAACACCAGATTTACGTGGGAAAACTCTTACGGGAAAAAACCCACCAGACCAACATCAAATCACTTTGTATTACAATAAAATCTTACATACAAAGTTAACAGATTTCTCTCTCTCTAATATTAGCTCATCGTAGCAGACCGACCAACATCTCACTATTACAAAGCTCTCACATTCAACAACCAATTAGAGTGCATTTAATTTACATCATTCACCGACATGCCAAATTGATCTCAGATCAGATCGCCCTATAATCGTGCATTGAGAGGCCCCCAACAATTAATTTTGTTTGCCTAAAAACTATCTAAATGGGGCTCTGACATCCGAAAAAATGATCTTATACTAAATGCATGATATATGGGTATGTGCACGATCATGATGCGCCAAAAAGTGGCAATATGTAAATGATATGATGGCCCATGTGGCTAATGAATTTTTTTTAACCCAAAAATGATAAAACGAAAAGGGTTTTTAAAGGAGATTCTCACCTTTGCACCAATATAAATTATTCTTTACTTTGATTTTAATAAATAATTATTATTCATTTTATATTTGAATTATGACTAAAGTCCTTATTGATAGGCTGATTGAAAAACATCTATAGCTTTCAAATGGTATCACATTTTTTGAATCTGAAATATGTGTCACATTCTATGCTTCACATAGTATAGGATTAAAAAAATAATAATTGAATTTAATGAAGTTTTGACCAAGTTAAGGTGGTCAGACATATGAGTTTTTTATATTTTTTAAAAATTTTAATACAAAATTCATAATTAATTATTTAATTGGAAAAAAATTACAAAAAAAATATTTATCACATCGAGACATGAGTCCTCTACTTATATCTAAAATATTATAAAAAAATATTATCATTTTATTGTGGTTACGGTGGTCAGACAAACACCTACTTCTTATTTTTTCCTTGAAATTTAAGTACTACTGCATTGAAATTTCAAATTTTCACCAAATAGATTTTTTTTTTTTTAAAATAAACCTAGTAGTTTAGAAACTACATTCAACTTTCTATAGATTATATTCTTACATATTTTTGAAATAACATCGATAACTTATTCAAATTTTTATGTCAAGCTGCCCAACTTTGATTTTCTGAATTTTCATCGCCACTTAAGGGTGTATTTTTTCCATGATAATCATACACATACCCTAGTATTGAACAACTTCCACTTTGATGGAAATTATTTCCATCAAGTGATTGCATATCATATCATTTTTCACCCCTTCTCATGTAATAGTTGTAGAACATTTTATTATCATTATTACATAACCTTTCCCAACACCTACCTTAGCTCATTCTTGTCTTGCACTAAGTAGGGGCAAGAGGTACATAGCCTTGTCCTCATTGTCCCTTAAGTTCATTGTCCACCTTCCCCTTATATAGACTGATATTGGAAGGTTGACGACCTACTCTAGGTTGACACCCTGTTCCCTACTAATCTTTTGTATTATCTCTTTTTCATTTTATTTTATGTGATTGCATGTGCGTGATGTGATCCCCCATGAAATTATACTTGATATATATCTCTCTTTGTTGCATTCCTCTATTTGTACCTTCATTCTTTTGTATGACATCAATCTTTTCCTTTTCCCTCTTTATCTTTTTCATTTGTCTTGTGTTTTCTTTTTGGGGATGATGCAAGGCATCGAGAAATTCATGTCTCTTCCATGTTAACCCAAAAAAATTTCCTTTACTTTATTTCTTTTCTTTGTCTTGTGTTTTCCTTTTTGGAGATAACACAAGGCATCGAGACATTCATGTCTCTTCCGTGTTGATCCAAAAGGTTTTTATTTTTTTTCACTCATTTTGTGTCATTCTCCTAGTTCTATGAGTATTTAGGGAATAATGATAGTTATTAGCTCTCTAAAAACATTGTAACAAGAACATATTTAAGCCAAATCCATAGATCCCTTATGTTTTTGGAGTTTTCATTTTGGGGGCAACCCCTCTCTTATCTCTTTTTATTTTACATGATGTACCTTTACTCAAAAAAATATTGCTTGGCATATGGCTTTCCAAGAGAGCTCTCATGTCTTTTGTGTTAGCATTTATCATTTTCTAATTTAAAGTAATTACTCACAACATGGTGTTTAGAAATTTCTCTAAAGTGGGGGCATACATGACATTATTCTCTTACATTATTCTTTTTCGTCGTTCATGGTGCAATCTATTTAGTTCATATGATGTGTTTGTCACTTTGTGGATGACATTGGGTGTAATATACTTCAAGAGCATGATCTATCTTCGCATATTATATTCCTCTTAGTGGCTTGATGTGACATACTGCATCCCCTAAGTTGTGAATATTCTATTATTTGATTGCCCCTCTTTTGGAGATATTAGGCACAATGTTCCCTAAGTTAAGACCTCACATGAACTAAGCAAGAATCCTTTTCAAACATTCCCTAGTTTTAATTTGTAGTTATATGGCCACCTTGCAAAACAAAACTTGCATGCTTGTAGAGCCATGTTGTTTGTTCATAAGCTCCAAGCATACAAAGTTTTTCTTGTCTCATGAAGCTCAATTTTTTATTTTTTTTGTGGTATCTTAATATCAAGCATTCAAGTGTCTTCAAGGGCATATTATCGACCATTGAAGTGTCCTCACGGGCATATTATAAAGAATTTTAGATTAGCATTCAAGCATCAATAATCATGTCAAAGACTTCATGCATCATAACCTTTTTTGAGCTAACAATTTTGATGTAGGTGTAATGATGGATTTTTTGCAAGATAGATTGTTATTAACATAAGCATGCATGTAAATTAATTAAATCCAAAAAATCAATAGAATGCATAGGAGAAAACAAAAAAGGAAAAAATGAAGCAATCTCACCCAATCCTTCCTCCTCCATGGTTGAATTCCATTGCACCTTCTTAGCTTGTTGTGATGAAGAGTGTGCCCTAGAATTTTGATGTACCTACTGTAGTGGGTACTATGGCAGTTCTGGGAGCAATAGGATGTGCTAGTAGGCACCATAGAGTATGCACGATCCTCTAAAAAGACCATATGGGGGCTACCTATAGCAGTGATAGTGGCTGAGCAGTAGGTAGATGCTCTTGTTGCACTTCAGTGGATGTGGAGGGGAGGTCCAATAGATGCAGGGACATCTATCGATTTTGATGCCTGGTGGAAAATTTACAGGCCTATTCCATTGACAGATCCAGATGGTCCACCTCCTATAGATCAAAGATTAGTTATTCCACGAGTGCGAAGGAGAGGCCGGGGTGGCAGGGATGGAGGCAAAGATGGTAGAGGGGCCGGGGGGGGAGATGAAGGCCATGGTGGGAGAGATGATGGGGGTGACAAGGAAGGAGGTGATGGAGGAGAAGGGAGGGGTGTCAGGAGGAGGAGGGATGATAGAGGGTGGAGGCAGCCCAAGAGAGTTAGGCGAAGAGTGAGTGGCATACCATTTTCACCCATCTGGGAGGAGGGTGAGGAGAGAGAGCAGCTAGCTGAGTAGGAGGTCGAGGAGGAGATTAGAGAGGGGGAGGAGGAGGTGGAGGCAAGAGAAGAGGAGGTCGTCAGGGGTGGAGAGGAGGTGGAGGGTAGAGCAGAGGGAGAGATTTCAGTGGAGGAGGATCCATTTGTTGAGCACCATCCTCTTGATATCGACGTGGAGGAGACCTAAGGAGAGGAGGAGAGGGATGAGGAGGAGGATGAGGGGGAGGATGAGGCATACCAAAGACTGTGAGAGTGGATGATTGATAGGGATGAGGAGGGGGACATGTCGCTAATTTTTCCAGTGGATGCTACCATTGACTAGAGGATCACCCACCTCCAAAGCAAACTAGATGCAACCTTTTCTCAGAACAAGGTCTTGGCAGCAGAGTTAGAGGTTACTAGGGCTGAGAGAGATCAGACCATTATCCGATGATAGGATTTAGACTGATGGGTCAGTGAGTTTGCAGAGTTATGTATAGGGCCAATAGGGAATATGGCTAAGGAGCTAGCCAGGATGGCTGAGAGTAGGGGTCGGTATAGGTTTCTTTATGAGTAGGCTGTACCACCAGAGAGACGAGATCCAAGGTTCTCCTAATCATATAGCATGACAGACAGTGGTACCCAAACCCACAACAACAACAGGTCACACAGTGGCAGTCATACGAGTGTTGGGGGGTCCACTTTGTCTAGGCAGGCATCAGGTCATACGTCACATAGCTCCCATAGGCATTCATCAGGCCATAGCCAGAGGTCAAAGCATGGGCATAGATCAGTTTTATCAGGACACTAGGCAGAGTAGAGCCAACCTCCTATTACTGATCCCTCGGGATCCTAAAGTCAAACTCCAGACACTACTCCCATCCAGGTCACCTTTCGCGTGATTAGTTAGTCACAACCACCTCATGATTCACCTTCATGGAATGGAGGAGGGACATCATAGGACTTGTATTTAAACACATTCCTGTTTTGATATTCGAGCCTGCGAGCTCCATTTTTGGGATATCCTATGACTCTATCCCATGACATTATATTTTTGCGAGGTTATATATATGCGATGCAGTTTTGATGCGGCCTATATGATTCTATGCATTATGGTGTTTTTATAATTTATGAGATGCGATGTGACTCTTTTATGATGCTTATGAGATGTATGGATGTTATGTTTATGCTTCTGAATGCAATTATGGATGTGGTTATGTATGTATGCATTGTGTGGGTATGTGCAAGATCATCAAGGAAAAAACAAGACCCTTAAGTGGCAAAAAATTCAGAAAAATCAGAGTTAGGTAGCTTGACATAAAAAATTTGAATAAGTTATCTATATTATTTCAAAACTATGTAACAATAGAATTTGTAGAAAATTGAATTTAGTTTCTAAATTACTATGTTTATTTACAAAAAAATAAAATCTATTTGGTGAGAATTTGAAATTTCAATACAGTAGTACATAAATTTCAGGGAAAAAATAAGAAGTAGGTGTTTGTTTGACCACCCTAACCACATTAAAATGATAATATTTTTTTATAATATTTTAGATATAAGTAGAGGAATCATGTCCCGATGTGATGCATATTTTTTTGTTAATTTTTTCAAAGTAAATAATTAATTATAATTTTTTTATGACAACTTTAAAAAAATATAAAGACTCGTATGTCTGACCACCTTAACTTGGTCAAAACTTCATGAATTTTTTTCTTTTTCTTTTTCTTTTTTAATTTTATAGTATGTGAAGTATAGAATGTGACACATGTTTTGGATTCGAAAAATATGATACTATTTGAATCTATAGATGTTTTTCAATCAGCCTAAATATCAAGACTTTAGTCATAATTCAATAGAAAATGAATAATAATTATTTATTAAATTTAAAGTAAAACATAATTTATATTGGTGGAAAGCTAAGAATATCCTTTAAAACCCCTTTTCATTTCATCAATTTTGGGTTAAAAAAAGGTTGTCAGCCACATACCCATCATATTGCCACTTTTTGGCCCATCATGATCCTGCACATACCTGTGTAATGTGATTCTTATATGTTAATGCAAATAATATTTATGATGCCTATATGTTGATGCAAATGATGGTTTTATGATGTGAGATGGATGGATATAAATGATAGCATTATGCAATGTGATTTATGATATTTGATATATGTAGATGTGACATGTGAATATGAAATGCTCGTATGTTCTAGTATGCAACTTTTTTTTTTTGTATGTCATAGGATATCATCAGAGAATGAGAGAAGAGAAGAGGAAGATGGATGTTAGTGCGAAGAAAGACATGCATATTAGTGCGGAAACAAAAATCCTTCAAAAATTTGCTATAGTGTTATCCTAGTTGTTTCTCTTAATCATCATTGGGTGAAAATGTCATGATGGTCGACAAACACTATGATATGACGTAGATCAATAGTGTGCAAGGTCGAACCATCACGTAGATCAATAGTTGCAGAAAAGGATGATCATGACTCATACAAGGAACATAATTGCCCCTAGTCAATTTGTCATGACCAACCGCCAGAAAAACCAAACCAATCATGAGACATTGTTGCTTCTCTAAATCCTGATGTCAGGACATCCTTGAGAAAACTAGCCACATGATAATAAAAAATAGACAGTAAAATCATCGTACTATGTCATTGCTTCTCTAAATCTTTAAGTCAGGACATCCTTCACAAAATAGTAGTAGGGTGATCATAAAAAGACAAGGATAATCATCATGATATGTCGTGGCTCCTATGACGTAAGGAACTAATATCTTGATAACCATCAAAAAGACAAATAAAGTTTGCCAAGTGTTTTCCAAGTGTTGCCAAATGTCAAGTGATATCAAATTTAGGAAGGACACATCCTGAATGATGTTGATATCTAAGAGATCGATTCTTGGAGTTAGGAGAATCCATCAAAATGCCAAATGATGATGACGATGCTTAGGAAGGACACATCCAAAAGAATAATGAAATGACGAGAGTTTCTTATTAGGAGGACACATCTGAAGAAGAACCCCAAATTCTGCCAAAGTAAATTGTCTTGATAAAATTTGATTACATGTCATTGCTGAAATGTTTAATTGACCGAAAGTGTTGATGAAATAGATTGTTGATAGACTGCCTGCTCAAGATTGATATAAGATATGTATGATTTGAAGGTAGTTGGACATGTGTGAAAATATTGTGCCATGAACCCTAATGGACTAACCTAGTGTAGCCTTGGGGGCCCATCAATTGATGGCCTTGCCTATGTCGTGCACTCAGAGACCTCGTAGTTTGACACGACAAATGACCTTGTATAAAGGACAAAAGTTTGAATCATGATTTTATTTTGACAAAACTAGAAAGACTAACCTAATGTTGCGAGGATTGAAAGATCAATCTTGCCTACATAGAAAATGCGCAGAGACAACGTAGTTGAGACATGGAAAAAATATTGATTGATCTGACCGATTGAATTGACCAAATAGACATTGACTTTGACTCTATTTTTGGATTTTCTGAAGACATTTTCAAATTTTTAGATCTTTTATTTTTTTAGGACTTTTTGATATTTTAAAGATTTTTTTCAGGTTTTTTAAAGATTTTTAGGATTTTTTTAAGACTTTTTAAGGATGTGGGATCATGTGTCACACCCACTGTAGTTACACGATAAAGGTATTGCCCCTAGTCAGATCGGGGATTACCCGAGTCCAATGATATGGAGATAGGCAAACACAAGGAAAAAGACATGGATATGCAAGGGGTGATGTCAACCAAATGCTAACTATGGTTGAAATTGACAGGACTTTGGATGAATGTCATGAATGTGTTAGGTGTTTGTGATTATGGGAAGTGGATAAGGGTAGATTAGAGTAACAGTAGATGGTGAAGCAATGATCGACTATGCATGGCGCCTTTTTTCTAGGTTTTCACCATGGTACTTATCCAAAGTGCCTGTTTGCCAGGTTTTCACTATTGGATGAATTTATTTGTTTTTACTTTTTTTGCCATTTTTTAATTTTTGGTGTCACCAAGATACCTGTTTGCCAAGTTTTCATCAAGGGACGATTTTTTTTTTTTGTATTTTTAGGTTTTCCAGCCAAGCTCTTTGATGTTGTGTAGAAATTTTGTAGATTTAGGTTGCTGATGGGTTATGTCAATTTTTCTCCATTAGTTGTGGCCAACTGATAAGCTCCAGAATTGAATGTTGCAGTAATAATATAAGGACCAAGCAAATTAGCCTCAAACTTGTCAGGCTTTTCACGGTCCGCCTGATTTCTTGGATTTTACATGAGGACCAAATCACCAATTTCAAATTTTCTCACCATTACTCTTTTGTTATAGCTTTGGCAGAGACGATTTTGAATTGCCTGCATGTGATTTAAGGAATTTTGTCATCTTTCTTGTAACATTTCTAGCTCATGTAGGCGAGACTGTCTGTACTCTTCATCATCAATCATTCCTTTCAAGGAGACCTGGAGAGAAGGAATTTCGACCTCGATGGGAAATATGGCCTCAAATTCATAAACCAAGGAAAATGGAGTGGCTCCAGTGGGGGTATGAATGCTAGTACGATAGGCCCATAAGGAAAAATTAAGTTGTAGGTGCCAATCTCGGCCATTGTCATTGATGGTCTTCTTAAGAATGCAAAGAATTGTTTTATTTGATGCCTTAGCTTGGCCATTTACCTTGTGGGTAATATGGGGTGGAGAAATGATGTTGGATGTGAAATTAATCATAGAGTTCACGAACGTCCTAATTTTTGAATGGACTCCCATTATCTGTGATGATGGACTATGGAACACCATACCGACAGATGATGTAATTTAGGATAAACTTTGATATTTGCTTACCGATGATGTAAGTGAGAGGGAAGGCTTCAATCCACTTAGTAAAGTACTTAGTGGTGGTGATTATGAATTTATGGCCATTAGCAGAGGATGGATGGATCTTTCCCATGAGGTCAAGTCCCCATTGTGAAAAAGGCCATGGAGAGGTGATCAGTCTCAGTTCTTGTGCAGGTGCATGCATTAGGTCACTATGCACCTGGCATTTCTGACATGTTCTAACAAACTAAAGAGCATATTTTTCTAATGTTGGCCAATAGTATCCAGGTCTGGTGACTTTCCTAGCTGACGTTGGACCACTCAAATGAGATCCGCATATACCTTAATGTACTTCTTGTAAACTTGTTTGGCCTTCATCAGTGCTGAGACATCGAAGAAGGGTGTTATCAATGCCACGTCGGTATAGGGTGTCACTGACGATGGTGTGTCGGGTGAATTTTCATATAAATGACTTTCTCTGGTTATTGGAAAGGTTGGGTGGTAAGTTTTGGGACTTTAGATAGTCATAAATGTCTTGGTACCAAGGTGAACTGGGACCAACAATCTCGCAAACCATTTCTAACTCTGGTGTGTCATATGCCGACATGAATAACTGTTCAACTAAGAACTCAAATTGTGACACACTTTTGGGGATGTCCAAGAGAGATCCAATAGTAGCCATTGCATCGGCTACCTTATTCTGTGTCCTTGGAATTTGTTCAAAAGTAATAAATTGGAAAGAGGTCAGGAAGCTATCCACCATTTGCTTGTAGGGAAGCAACTTCTCATCTTTTATTTCATAATCATCATTCACTTGGTTGAGAACTAACTGAGAATCCCCGAATATGAGCAATGTCTGAATTTTCCATTTAATCGCGATCTTGAGACCTCTGACCAATGCTTCATATTCTGCAATGTTATTAGTACAAGAGAAGGCAATCCAAAATGACTTAGGAATTGAATCCCCTTGTGGTATGATGAACAAGATGTCAGCTCCTAAGCCATGACCAATGTGGGACCCGTCAAAATATAGCTTCCATGGTAATGCAGGTTCTGCATGAAAGATAGACTCATCAGGAAAATTAGTTATTAGTGGATGAGTGTCCTGGATGGGTGCATTTGCAAGCTAATCTGCTATTACCTACCCTTTTATTGCCTTGCCCTCAACATATTGTATTTCATATTCACTCAATATCATGACCCACTTTGTTAAACTTCTTGTCAATGTTGCCCGACTTAGGAGATACTTTAGTGCATCAATCTTGGCTACTACGTGTGTTTGGTGGCTCAACATGTAATGTCTTAGTTTCTATGCTGTAAAGACAACTGCAAGGCATGTGTGTTTAATGGTTGTATAGTTCAACTCATATCCTATTAGTGTACGATTGATATAGTTTATGGATCTTTCTTTTTTCTCATTGTCATTTTGTGCCAATAGTGCCCCCAGTGCATTTGTAGTTGCCGAGACATACAGGATCAACGACTTGCCTTCAATAGGTGGCATTAGGATAGGTGGTGTCAATAGATATTCTTTGATTTGTTTGAAGGTTGTGTGGCATTTTTCTATCCATACAAAGGGGATACTTTTGTGTAATAGGAACTTAAATGGTTGACACTTGCCTGCCAATTGTGTGATGAAGCGTCGGTGGACTACAGTCTTCCCTGAAGTGCTCTCAACTCATTGATTCCTTTTGGTGGAGGCATGTCTAGAATTTCTTTTAATTTTTGTGATATCAATCTCAATGCCTCATTGTGAAACTATGTATCCCAAAAGCTTGCCTGAAGTGACTCCAAAAATTCATTTTTTTGGGTTCAAATGAACCTTGTAATCCTCTAGGCATCTAAAAATTTTGTCCAGGACTTTGAGATGATCTTTCCATGTCAAATATTTTTCCAAGATGTCATCCACATAATATTCCATTAGGATATGCATCATGTCATGAAATATTTTTGTCATAGCTCTTTGATATGTGGCGCTTGCATTCTTTAAGCCAAAAGGCATGACATTCCAACAGTATGTTCCCCATGGGCAGGTGAATGTCATTTTGTGCTGATCCTCTATTGCAATTCGGATTTGGTTATAGCCCAAGAAACCATCCATGAGAGATAGCATCTCATACCTTGATGTGAGATCAACAATCATGTCTATATTTGGTAATGGGAAATCATCTTTTTGGAAAGCCTTATTCAAATCTCTAAAATCTGTGTAGATATGGATTTGTCCATTTGGATTTGTGACAGGGAGAATGTTGGATATCCAGTTAGCATAATCTATTGATCTTATGAATCCAGCATCTAGTAACTTCGTTAGTTCAGCTTTTACAAGTAGTGCAATTTGTGGATGCATTTTCCACAACTTTTGTTTGACTTGTTTGATATTTGGAATTAACAGAAGATGATGCAATACCAATTCTGGATCAAAGTCTGGCATGTCAACATATGACCATGTGAAGTTAACCTTCCTTTCTGTGAAGAATTTTTGGAACTTAGGTTTTTCTTCCTCTGTTAATGATCCAGCCAAGGGAACCATTTTGGGATTCTCTAGTCTGGCTATGTTAACTTCAATGGTGTCTTCGATTAGCATGGCCAATTTTTCCTGTGTCATAGGAAGAAAGTCCAATCCTCCATCCTTAGGTGCCTCAGAGACATTTTCACCTTCCGATATGTCCTTTATTATTACTATTTTATTGTCAAAAGGCACCTTGTGGTTTTCACCTAAAGACATTTATTTTTTTGTCTTATTCTTTATATTTTTAGGACGAGGATTGCACAGTCTCCACGAAGTAAGCTGCACAATCTAGGTCAATGGTAAATCCTACTTTGTGATCACCCCAAGGTATGCCTTCTAAGAGCCCCATGAATTCTGCTATTGCTTCATCATCCTAAAAGATATCCATCACTGGTAGTTCTTGTTGGTCCCAATCAATTAGATGCAGGTAAACAAGGGAAATTCCATCATCAGTGTTGGTAAAATATGGAGAAGATGCGAAAAGTGTGCAAATTGAAGCCTCAAGTGTGAAGGAAAATTTGTCAATTTCAACTTCCATATCAGATGCAATGGATGGACCATACTCAGATTCTAATGAGTTGAACTCAAATTCATAATAGGGTACAGAATTATCAGCATCATGACTACTCGATGGCCTTTAAGAGGTACAGACAGTAGGTTCAGGCATGTCAAGCTCATGGGTGGGCTCGAGAATGGGCTGGGATAATTCGGATGTGGCCGATGACACCTTGTGTTCTTCTCGATCCCAAGGAATGCATACGCATTCCTTATTTTTGGAATGTTGGTCAATAGGGTCAATATTGTACTCTTGTCAAAAGAATTATTTGAAGGGGAGTTGACGAGGTCCGAGGAATAATTCATCAATATCATAGTTGCTCAGGGTTTCCTTAGATCCCCATTCCCATTCATTAGATTCAGTTTCGATAAGGGATTCTTTGCTTGTCTCGACACGTTTTGGAGCCATTACATCCTCACTTGAAAGTTCATAGGTACATTGATCATCAATTTGGAGTTGGTCAAACCCTAGCCCTATGAACCTTGGTCTTGTAGAAATGATAACAGGTTCCCTCCTTCCATTGTTGGCCTTTCCAAGACCACTTGTGTCATCAAAACCTAGTGCCTTGCATATATCATAGCCTTTTCCATAAAGATGCACTTGTAGTGGAGGTAACTCTTCTGGGTCTTTGTAGATCCAGTTAGTTATGTCAATGATGACTTCATTACTCATATCCCCCCATAGTGTGAAAACTATTTTTGGTGGAACCTTGAAAGTTATTTTGGGCTCAATCGTGAAACATGGTCTACCATAGACTTTAGGCGGCTTAGGTATTGTGGTGATAGAGTAAGCCGTATTCAATTTGAATTCTCCATAGCCAAGGTCCTAGATCTGAAAGCATTTACTTGGTATGGAGGCCGAGGATGATGGTGTGGCAGAAGTTGATAGAATGGAGGATTTGGTGAGTGCAGATGAGGCTTCTCAATTGATGGGTACTTGGTGCTCAACAATAGCTCACAGATTGGTACAGTATCGAAATGGATCAGAATCTCCTGGGATAGTGATTTTAGTACCATCAAAAGGGAATTTTAGGCATTGGTGGTATGTGGAAGGAATGGCCTTTAGAGCATGAATCCAGGGGGACCAAGTAGGATATTGTAATGTATGTCACGATCCAGGACTTGGCATGTTGTATCTATAATAACTGGTCCCAGTGGGAGTGGAGTTGTGATGACACCTTTAGAATCATGTTCTTCATCATTGTATTCCTCGATGACAATGCTCTCGGTAGCATCTACACATGCATCAGAGAAGCCAAGAGATTTAACCAGTTTTAAAGAGCAGATGTTCAATCCTGCTTCGCCATCTACTAAGACTCGTCTAACCTTATGTTTGTGGATAAAAACCTCAATATGAAGGGCATCATTATGAGATGGTTTGGGCGAGAAATACTCACTGTCCGAAAAGGTAATGTGATGAGACAAATTCAGATATCTAACCATAGTTTCAAAATGGTTGACAACAATGTTGGTTGGGATAGATGACTCTTGCAGGACTTTATCCAAGATGGCCTTATGTGTGGGTGAGATATGAAGCAATTCGAGAATGGATATTTGAGCGGGTGTTTTATTTAATTTCTCAATAAGGTTGAACTCTAGTTTAGGGTTTGACTCTCTAGCACATGGACCAGGTATGGTGATTTTAGGCTAACATGCAGAAGGACCTGGGATGCTGACCTTTCCTTTGCATGTTGCGACGTTATAGTCTGAGGCCTTTTTAACAGTGATAGTAATTACACATTGTTCTTCATCAATAACTCACAAGTTGTTGATGATTATACCACCAAAATAATTGGAGGCAGGATGAACATTATTGGCTTGATTATGGGTATTCTTCATGCGAGATGAGGAGGGTTTACCATAACCATGATCCTACAATGGGTTCTTGTGGATAGTATGATCCACATTAGACGTAAATGGTTGACCACCTAACTCAATGGTGTGGTTTTCAATAAGTTCTTGTACCGGATTTCACAACTGATGACAAGAGGAAGTTTTGTGCCCTTTGACACGGTGGTAATCACAAAATACATTATCATCCCACCATGATGGCTTGAATTAACTAGGTTCATACAGTTTATATTTTTCCAATGTTATGACACCATTCTAGATTAGTTTCTTTAAGACAATTTTGATAGGTTCACCCAAAGGGGTGTACGTGCATTTTTGGAATTATCATGGTTGACATACCTACCTTTGATTAGATTGAGCAGGATTGCTTTGAATAGAATTGGTAATTGGTGTCAATGTAGTTATAGGTGCATTTTGATTTTGTACTCCTTTGATGGTGATTACATGACCTATTGAATTGACGGTTTTTGCATCGACCACACTATCATTGGTGATGTGCTTGTTCTTAACCCAATATTTGGTTTTGTCATTGGAGCTACTTGGGTTATTATTTGTGGTGGTGTTGATGGTTTTTCCACCATACTTTAATTCGCCTTTGGCGATCAAGGCTTTCTCAAGTTGAACACCCTTTTCAACAAGGTCAACAAAGGTAGTGCAACAATGGACTTGTAAGATATACCTTAGTGGTCCTAGGAGAGTTTGTACAAACATGGGGACTTTTTCCTTTTCAGGTATTTCTACTGGGCATCTGCTTGCTAAGGTTCTCCATCTTTGGAAAAATGGGATAAAAGTCTCTCCTGCATCCTCTTGGGTAAGTCTGCATAAGGAGGCAATGTCGATATCCGTGTCAATGTTATAGTCATAGTTTTCAACAAACTTGTTTGCCAATTCATCCCATGTTTTGATTCCTTTAGGCAATAGAGAGAACCATTACAGTGAATGACCTACGAGACTTCTAGAAAAAATTATCATGAGATATGTTTGTGCATATGCAATGTCCATGCAACTAGTGGTGAATTCGCTTATGTGTTCAATATGGTTCGTTTTGCCTTTTTATTTAGGAAAATGAGGTACCAAATATCAATGAGGAAAGGGTGGCATATACAAGGTTGTGTTGAATGGATATGGACACAAGTCATGTGACATGTGAGACTTTTTGTTGGATTGTTGCAAGGTCTCCACTTGCGTTTGAAGAGAAGTGAGTTGGAGTGTGACTGCTTCCACAATTGGGTTGTTGGTAGAATCACACATGTTGGTGATAGGGATGGATTGAGTGCCCATTTTTTGTGATGAGATATGTTGATTTGTAATTGTTTGTCGGTGAGAAAAATGGGTGTTCTGATTTGGTTGCTAGAAATGAGTGTTTTGATGAGGGATGTGCTCATATGTATGAACTTGAGAGGCGTAATTGGGGATATGATATCCTTCCATTTTTTATTGAATTTGGGGGCCTTATTGATTTTGAGCATGTTGATGCCCAAATGGAGTGAAAGATTGGGTGCCTTGATTGCCTTGCCCAAATAAGAAATTGTAGCCATGAGGAATGTTGGTGTTTCTCCTCAAAGGAATGTTGGTATTAACCTGTGAGGAAATAGGTTGGGTACCTTGAATGACAACTCTTCATTTATTTCTCCCAAAAGGGTTTGATGAGTTGGTTTCCATAGCATTTGAAGAGCCTAATAACAATTTTTCTTATGTACCCATGGAACTAGATGAAGTTCCAAATAGAATTGAGGTGGTTGCACCCATTATTGATCCAAATTTTTGTGAAGGAATAGTGGATTTTTTTGGGGGGATGGAATGTGATGTGGTGTTGGTATGAGTAGAGGATCCCCCAATAGATGTTGTGTTGATTTTGGTGGATGCATTAGTTGTGGTGGTAGCATGAACAAGGGAGGTACTAATGATGGTGTTGATGATATTTTGTGAAGAAATTCCCATGGAAGGATTGTGTGATGGGGGATCGGGAGATGTTTTTCTAAGAGTGTTGAGATCAAATCCCTTTGGTAACTTAGCCCCTTGGTCAAGGAGCATAGCTAGGAATTTGGAGGAGTCATTTAAGACGACTTCTTCCACAAAAGCAGCCACTTTTGGGTGTTGGGCAACAACTAGTATGTCTTCTTCAAAGACTTCCCCACTTGGGTCTCTACGGATAAATTGTTCAAAAATATTTTGTGGAGAGGGTGGGATGGTCATCTCACTGAATGGATTGATACTAGAATTTCCCATTTCACTAGAAATATTGTTCATGTCATTAGGGAAGGAATTCATGTCATTTGTGAAATTAAGAAAGTTATTATCTTGTCCAAAAGAAGCCATCAGTCTTTTCTTTCTCTGTAATCTAGCTTCAACCATAAAATTTTTGCTCAACTTTGGGATGATGGGGGAGAATGACCTATATATGGCACTATGTTTTTAGGTTTTGGAGTTGAGGAATGTTATGAAATGCAAATGAGACCAAAATGAGACAAAAGGTTTGTGACTACAATTGGCATGACACTAAAATGGAGATACTAAATGGTATGCAACTAAAGGGAGCCTAAGATGTACTCACTATTGGTAAATCTAAGGAGAGGAATACTTAACCAATAATTTTTTTGGCAATGATTCAACTTTGGAATATCAATGGACTATAAAGGACAAGGAGTCACAAGGTCATGTTTCCACACTAGACTGATGAGTGGGAAATAATTCACAACGATATTGACTCAAAGACAAGGGGTGATTAAGTCCAGAGATAACCTAGTATTGAATGCAAAGTTTTGATAATGGATGTTAAGAGTCTACTCCTTAAATCTGCAAAAATGAGTGTCTAAGGAGATGGTAGAGATGAGGGAAGTTGAGAATTTCAGTGTCTAGTTTAAATAGTAATAGTAAAGAAAGACTTGATGGAATTCTAGATAAGACAAGTTTTGGACTTTAATTTTTACAGTGGGAAGATGGTTGTGAAGTTTGGAAAATGCATCGTAGCAAATGTAGCACGACAAAACATATGTGCCTCAGAATGGTGAATACGGTTTTAAAACTGGCGAATGTGGCTTAGAATGGAAAATGCAACTCAATTTCAATCAAATGCAGTTGACAGGGTGAATGCGGCATATGGGAGATCAAATGCGATGAAAAATTGCGATTGTGATGTAGGATGTTTCAAATGTGGCTCATCAGAGCGATTGCAACTCAAAATGTAACGAATGTGGTTTGACAGAGTGAGTGCGTCGTAGGAAGCAATTTTGGAAAAAAATTCAGCAAATTTACCAGTTTGTCTATGATTTTAGTAGGTTAGATGTTCAGTTGTTGAATTTTTCTAAAAACAAGTTGGCAAACACTTGTGTTGTAAAATAAAAATAAAAATGAAAATCAACCACATTGAAGACATTGACAAAAATCCTAGGGCTGCAAGGACAATATTCTTATGGATCCCACAAACCACATATCCTTAGCGAATGAATTTAGAAGCTTGGCCCCATGGGCTCCCCCTTACAGTGCACTCACTTCTCAGGGCAACCAAGCTTCCAACCTCCATGAAAATCTCATGGCAGGTTGATCATTTCTACTAAGAACTGCGTAGGTGCAGGTGCCTTGGCAACGACTGTTGCTGCACCAAAGAATAGAAGGTTTGTGGTTTTCTACAACAAAGGATTTATTTTAGGCACCCATTCAGAAGGCCACGCAAGAGGCATTATCATCCCAGTCTGTAGAGGTTACACTCTACAGGTTTTGACACACCACAAGGGTACTAGGGAGTCAATTTTTGGTCCGTAGGAAGTTTTATAATGCTAAGCTTTCCTTAGCATTCAAATTTCTATGCTGGTTGGCCATCACTTGGCTTTAGCACATTATCAGTTTGTGTCGCTTTGGGGTGAGTACTTTTTCCCACCAAAGCAGGCCCCAAATCTAAGGCATAACAAAAGAAATCCAACATATTCAAATTTCAATCAATCCTTGTTTAGAAACAAAGAGAGCACCTGAATATGCTAACTCACACTCGCATGTTGTTCATATTTAAATCCAAAATAAAATGTGTACAAACAGAAAATATATGGGGTTCATTTTATCCGTTTGTAGTGTTTGTCAAACAAGGGGGTTTATTTTAACCATTTGTAGTATTTTCTAACTAAGAGTTAATTTTAAACCCATGTAAAACAAAGTGTATTGTTCTTTTTAGCCTTATGCACTTGCATGTTTGTTCATTTTATCCCACGAGTGAAAAGAATGCAAGATTTGTTGGAGAAAAATTTGAACAAAACAACAATACACTTTAACTAACTCCAGTTGGACACATGCTGTGAAAAATAGATTAGTAACACAAAAAAAAATCTAATCTAGAAATAAAGAAAACAGGAAAAATTTGAAAAAAAGAAAATCAGCGAAAGAATCTTATCAGTCAAATGCATTGTGACAGAGCATATGCGACTCAATCGGGCATTTATGGTTCAAAGGTTGGCAAATACGGTGCGAAAGGTCTATTGCATCTCTCGGGCTATCAAATGCGGTGCGACAAAGTGAATGCATCGCATACGAAGTTGAATGCGGCACAACAGAGCATTTGTGCCACATGGTCTGTCAATTGCATCATTTCATACCTGTACCTACAAAATTAAAACTGGAAGTCGTACCAAAACCTGCAAAAACATGTTAAGGAAACTGTTGGGTTCACTAATGTAATGATGGATTTTCTGCAAGATAGATTGTTAGTAACATAAGCATGCATGTAAATTAATTAAATCCAACAAATCAATAGAATGCATAGGAGAAAACAAGAAAGGAAAACATGAAGCAATCTCACCCAATCCTTCCTCCTCCATAGTCGACTTCCATTGCACCTTCTTAGCTTGCTATGATGAAGAATGTGCCCTCAGATCATGATGAACAAAGTTCTATGATGTTGACTAGCCCTAAACAAAGCTTTGAAGGATTTCCTAAGTACTATTTGCAAAAGAAATTTAATTCTAGAATGCAAGTAGCTAAATGATAAACAAGAATGCAAGAAGAAAGTTAAGAGATTAAGAGATTTCTCCAAATTTCTAAGATGCTTGAAAATGAGGACAAAATTGACATTTTATAGAAAATGCAATTTTGGATGGATGGATGAGATTGAAGATTGAGAAAATGCCCTAGAATCAATGGTCAAGATTTAAAATGACAACTCTCAATTAGGGTTAGGGTAAAATTCTCAAATGAGTGGACAAGATTTAATTTAAAAAATTAAATCAAGGACGAAGAATGAATGTGACATTGAGATAAAATAAGTAAAAATCAAAAGATAACAAGATGTGATTATAGAAAATAAGTAATTTTAGCAATTACCTGATTTGTAGAAGAATATTTCCATTTTGAATTAAAATTAATTCAAAATATGGATTTTGTGAAATAGTAAGTAATTGATTTAAAATTAATTACTAAAAGGAGAAGCAATTAACCATGTGAGACATTTTTAAATAAATTGATTTATTTAAAAAGAGGGAAATGTCACATAAAGCAATTAAATAATTAGGAATAATTATTTAATTTAGAAGTGGTAGTTAATTAATTAAATAAATTAATAAATCTATTTAATTAAAAGAGAATTTGGGGACTAGTGACATATTAAATAAATTAAAATATATTTATTTAATAATCAAGAGGACATTAATGATAAAGATTAATTAAATCAATTGAGAACATTATTTAATTATGAGAAGACTTTGATAATTAGTGACACATTAAATAAATAAATAAGATTTATTTATTTAATAATCATGAAGAATAGAAAATAATGAATTAATTAAATAATTATGAATTATTTAATTAATAGTGGAAGGTGGATTAGAAACATAATTAAAAATTCATAATTATGCTAGGATGAAAAGTGGTAAAATAGTGCTTGCAGGCCTTGGTCATTTTTATGTGTCTACAGTAGGGTTTATGATTCAAGCAATCATTACATTCAATATCTATTTCCTTCAAGAAAGATACAAAATCTACATCCATTAGAGCCATCTCATACATGTTTGAAACATCTTATTGCTAGGGTTTGGTGAGTTGAAACATCTTATTTTGTTCATTCATCATTATCCATTCATAATTCATTTTATTTCAAGGGTTAATTACCAGCAAGGGGTTTGACCAAGGAAAAACCCTATTCACTAACCCAACAAAAAATTTCCCTCTCCTTTGTGTGTGATTTTCAGGTCTTGGTTGTATATTTCCTAAGGAGAAAGATTGGAGAAAAGTTGTCATCAAGCCTTGAAGAACATTGGAGAAGATCTACAAGTAGCAAATCAGAGATTCAGATCCAGAAATCAATTGGGAAGCACAAATTAGACAAAGAAGAGTAGGATGAACCTTTGAAGCTTCAAAAAATCCTACCAAGATTGATTCACCACTTCTAGAAAATGAGTTTGAGTTCTAATCAAATTCTAGATGTTTGAAGATTCAGATACCCATTTGGCATATTCATGTTCCCACATAGAAACCCAATTTTTAAATTTATTTGCCTAGCTTTGTGAATGAGCCCCAATCATCAAAAAAAGAAAAAATTCCAATGTTTCAGTTCTCCTTCCATTCATCTCCATAGTTCTATGTGCACATCTTCCTTTATGTAGATTTTTGTTTTATTTCATTCATTTTTCTAGGTTATTTAGTGTTACTTTGCATTCAATTAAGGTTTAGTTTTTCATCTTGCATTTCATTATCTTTTCCAAGCCTAAACTTGGTGGTGAACCCCATAGTAGTTTACTCTAAGGCCCTAGGATCCCTATTACAATATCTCTTTCCCTTTTTCATTAAGATCTCTAGGGTTATCCTTGAGTTGAACCATCTTGAAAGTGGGTGTGCTCTATGTTATAAACCATATGATACCACCTCATCTTCACATGAACCTACATATTAATAGGTTCAACTCTTAATGAACACACTATTGCTAAATAACATATTAAGATATCCCTTACATGTGATGAAGTTATTTTAGAAGAACCAACCTTTGAATGTCATGAACATCTAGCTTGTAGTTAGATCCTAAAAAATCTCCTCCTAGGGAGGATATCATG